>OW445486.1:3490474-3529207 GCA_918226075.1 Microctonus brassicae | reverse complement strand
GAGAATACCGTGCACGTAAGAAAGCGAAACGAGATAGACTTCTAGATGATTTGACAACTGCTGGTCCATCAACTTCATTTGGAGAATCTACAACTCTACATTCATCGATGATAATTAATTCATCAATAACTGCGAGTACACATGCCGATTCTATAAATTCAAATTAAAAAAAAAACAGCAGCAGAATATCAACGTGATTATAGAGCACGTGAGAAAGAAAAAAGAAAATCAGCGATGAGGACGGCATTATCTATGACTGTCGACGAAAGTTTTAGCGAGAATTTGAATGAAAATATCACTAATACCTCCATTGATTATACTACAAATAATTCACAACTCTCATACTCTCGATTTGATCAACATCAGAAGGGACATGATTATATTAGAATAAAATTTACAGAAAATAATTTCGGAATTGCTTGCTCAGTATGTGATAGATTATGGTTTCAACATGATTTAACCTCATTTTTATCGAATATTGATCACCAAATTCTGGATACAATTTTACCAAATGTTCCAAAAGAAAATCTGAAATTGTGTGCAACATGTCTTCAATCGTTGAAGAAAAAAAAATACTAACTTATGCAACTTACAATGGTTTCAAATATCCACCAATGCTAGAGAATCTACCAGTTTTAGATATCATAACTGTTGCGAATTCAACGCATAAAATCTTTAATTTGAATCAGCCGCGCCACCATTAACCAATCACCTCAATTCAGTGCGCCATGTTTCATCGTCAGTACCAATGAAGTGGCGCTAACCTCACACTTCCTCTAGAATGGATCTAGTGCATTCTAGAAACTTCTAGAAGCGTGCCTCGTGGTGCCACTTGTTGCCAGGTGCTTTCATTCGTATTAGAATACACCAACCGACAACATCTCTGTTTAACCTAAAACTACACCAGACAACTTCAGCACAGATTCACATATCAAGACATCTCAAGTGATTAATATAATCAAGGGATTATAATATTGTGAACAACATCAGTGAATACTCCAACATTTATAACCAATTAATACAATTGGAAATCCTGGATATTCACAACAATCATCAGAAAACTATCATCAGTGCACATCATTAATTGAACACATCCAGAACCACATCAATTGTTTGAGAAGTCTACATCAACACCATCAATACATACAATTATTGTACACACACACACACATCACCTGAGGTAAAATCAATTCTTTTATTAATAATCTTCTTGTCTGAACACCTCTCACACTACCATACAAGTTTACAGATAACACCTCGAATTTATTTACAACACCACGGCATATTTAAACAAAATCACGATAAAAATAATCTAACTTCAAAAAATATACAATAACAGAGCGAATAATTTCACCTCGAATACCGTTTATGCAAATAAAACGTTTAAGACATCTTCACGGTCAATACGGTATATATGGACAGATAATAAATGTGCCTGTAAATGTGTATACGATGGTTAAACGTTTGCCACGTAATATAAATGATGATCATGATATTATTATACATATAAAAAAACGGAAAATTCACAAATCAAGTTACATTCAAGGCTTAGTTAATAAAAGGACAGTCCGAGCATGGTTAAACTACCTTAAGGATACCCCACTTTACGAGGATATCGAAATTGATAAATCATTTTTGAATGCGCATGTAACCGATGAAGAAATACCAAATGATGAAATAAGTGAAGAGATTACAATTGAAGATAGTCTTATTGCTCAGCAACAAACGCTGTTATGGGACGAAGATAAATATTTACAACTTGCACCTGGAGAAAATCAACTTCCGAAAAGTCTGTTATTTGATCAATACGCAGAGGAATTATCATTTCCAGGTATATATCTAAGTCACATGAGAGAATACCGAGATGGACTAGTAATTACACCTTTTCAAATGGCAACTAGTGAAATAAGACGAACAGATCGACGAGGGGTTACTCCTCGTCATTTGCTGTACATGGCTGCGAAAAATATGAGACTTCGTGTTGCTTCATCTTTAACTATCGCCTTCAAATTTATAGGCAGTGATACAAGAGTGATGGAACAACAAAATCAATCAGAACAATATATCAATAATTGCCTTGAGACTAATCTAGCCTTCTTGAAATCGATACCCAATTCTGTATATTATTGGTCACAGCGCAAAAAAGATCTTTTTGCTATGATTCGGCAATTAGGTAAGCCCACACTTTTCCTCACAATGAGCGCAAACGAAATCGGATGGATCCTACTATTGCAACTGCTTCAGAGAATGAAGAATGGAAAAATTGTCTCTGAAGATGAAGCTATTGAATTACATTGGTTACAAAAAAGTACACTCATCAACGAGGACGCTGTCACATGTGCTATATATTTCGATAAATTGGTGAACACGTTAATAGCTCTTTTACAAAACAGAGAGTCTTGTCCATTTGGAAAATATAAAGTGAAAGACTTTTTTAAACGAATCGAATTTCAATATCGCGGAAGTCCTCACGCCCATATTTTACTATGGTTGGAAAACGCACCGAACAATCCATTGGCCGAAGACAAAGAATACGCGATTTCTATGATCGATACTTTAATTGCAGTATCCACATCGGAAGCATCGAATAATATAAAATTACAAACTCATAAACACACATTTACGTGTTATAAAAAGGTGAGAGGTAACCAACCTCAAAAATGTCGATTTGAAGCACCTTTTTTGCCTTCTAGATCGACTCAAATACTTGTTCCGATGAATAAAGAAGAGCCGAATATCGCCAATTACGTCGAACATTACAAAAAAATTAAATTTCAATATGAAATCACTGATTAGAATAATATTGATGACTTCTATTAAGGCAATAACATAAATTCAGATGAACATTATTATAAAATAATTTCGGCCGGAATCAATCGACCACGTATTTTTTTAAAACGAGAACCATCAGAGAAATGGCATAATCCATTCAATCCATTTATATTCAATATTTTGAAATCGAATATGGATTTGCAGTTTATATAAGACGAATATTCTTGTGCGATGTATGTAGTGGACTACGTTAATAAATCAAATCGTGGGATCAGTAATTTACAAAAAGAAATCATTGATATAACCGAAAAATATCCGGATTTACGAGTGGTTGAAATCACTAGGAAAATGAGTGTCGATTTATTGAATTCAGTGGAAATTTCAAGCCAAGAAGCAGCTTGGTGGTTGCTCCGTAAACCGATGTCACAAGCATCTAAATCAGTAATATTCATCCCAACATCATGGCCTACAGATCGGCAAAGGTTAAAAAAAACACGTAAGGAATTGGCAGAGCTAAATGAAGAGTCTACTGATATTTGGAAGGATAATATTATCGAGAAATATGAGCAACGACCCGAAGAATTAAATAATCTCACTCTTGCTTTATTTTGTGCGCGATACAAATGTAACACTAACAACGAATACAAGAAATTATCTATTCAACATATTATAAGATACATAAATTATAATATGACAACTCAATTCGAAGAATATAGAAGAGAAATGGTTTTGTTGCACATTCCTTTCCGCAACGAAGAGATAGAATTTCTTTCTGAGTCGAAGTTTCTTCAAATTTATGCTGACTATGAGAATGTAATCTCAGAACGTCGCAAAGAATTCGAGTCCAACATCAACATCGAACAAACCATGAAATTATGTGAACAATTGTATCGTGAAGAAGAAAATCTGATGCAACAAAACAATCAAAATGTTCTAGAAGCGGTCCCGGAGCCATCACCGTTTAATGACATGTATGCAGATCCCGATTCAAACATCAACGATGACCTTCGCTTAGCAACTTTGAGCAGACTACAAGCGATTGCGAAGCGAAGAGAAAATATAATGCCAAATGAAGAATTTTGTAAACTCATGAGATTGACCAATATTGACCAACGATCGATTCTATTACAAGTTATTCATCATTTAACATCAGATCAACTTCAGCCATTGTTGTTATTCCTGACAGGCCCAGCTGGATGTGGAAAAACTTTTGTAATTCGTCTTATCATGGAAATTTACAATAAATATACAACCACCAATGCACATTGCAACGCATACATCACCTGTGCATCAACTGGAAAAGCTGCAGTAGCGATCGACGGTACCACCATTTACACTGCTCTGTCATTATCCACCAAAGGAGATCATGGTTTGAATTCGGAAGCATTACAACAATTCAGATCGCTATTTCAACACATTCGTTTAATTTTAATTGATGAAGTTAGTATGGTAGGATCGGAACTCTTAGAACGAATTGACAGGAGGTTGAAATTGATAACAGGTAAATTCGATACACTTTTTGGGGGGCTGGACGTCATATTAGTTGGAGATTTGAGACAGCTTTCACCTGTAAAAGCCACACCAATTTTTAAACAATTGAAACATTATATTGGTTCAAAAACTTGGCGTTCTTTCAAACTTCATGAACTATCACAAATCATGCGTCAATCGAATGTTGTATTTTCGACTATTCTAACGAAAATAGGAAATGGAGATTATTTGGATGACGAAGAACTCGCGTTGGTAGAATCAAGATTTGTGACAGAAGAAGAAGCTAATGAATTATGCCCTCATGGAATACGTCTGGCATATTCCAATCAAACAGTTGAAAAATATAATCAGGAAATTTTAGAGAATCACCAAGATCAGATTTTATCTGAAGCTGTAGACTTCATCTCCGGTTGTGAAAATAATGAACAACTAGAGAGTGCACGTAGAGCACTAGAAAAGAAGAAATTGTCAGCTGACACTGGTGGGCTGCTACAACGTTTAACACTCGTCATTGGGCAATATTACATTATAACGACAAACATCGCTGTTGCTGATGGATTAGCTAATGGCGCCATGGGAAAATTGAACCACGTCGAGAAAAACGACAATGGACAAGTTACTCGAGTATGGTTAATATTCCCAAATTCTGAAAAAACTGGGATAAAGACTCGTATGATATCACGTTCATTCACTATAGCGAACAACATCAATCCTCTCGCCGTTCCGATTCGTCGACGAAACGCTATCATTTATCTTAATAGACAAAGAAGTATATCAGCAAAAAGAAATCATTTTCCACTAGCACCAGCTTGTGCATTAACGATTCATAAATCGCAAGGTGGCACTTTCAATGAAGTTGTTTATTATTATGAAAAAATGCAATCTCAACAGTTAGTTTATGTTGCAATGTCGAGAGCCGTTTCTATTGATGGTTTATATATATTTTCCTGTTAACTAACATAAAAAATTTTATCATGCAAAATGTAGTAACAACCACTCGTGCGACGTTTTGCGATATTAAATGACAAAATTACGTGAAAATCGAATTGTCACTTTGGATAAACAATTATTTGATTATATTAGCTTGAGAAAAGGTTTATCAATCATATCATTCAATTGCCAGAGTCTTCATGCCCACGCGAATGATTTTATAGATAGAGTTTTTGAAAACATAAATATTTTAATGTTATCAGAAACGTTCATGAATGATAATGAACCTCCGGTATCAATACCTCATTTCGATTTCATTTCAAGATTTCAACGCAGTGAGTTAAGAAATTCTGGTGTTGCCATTTATCGCAATGGAAATGACAATCATTGTTTTATCACTCCACATTCAGAAATTAAGGCTCCTTACTCCAGTAATGCTGATGAGACGATATCAACGTTATCAAGAATTGGAGACTTATGTGCAGTAGAGTGTACAATCAACACCAGATGTAATAATAGTCCTAAAATAATTTTAATATCTATTTATATATCACCAAATGCTTCAATGATAGATATCAAATCATTTATCGGCAAATCATTATTGCCGTTAACAACTGCAGATTCACATGCTCTGGCAAATTTTATTGGAGATTCTGTAGATTATAGCAAACTGCCGGTCATTCTCGCGGGAGATTTCAATGTTAACTTTTCGTTGCCAGAAGCAGAACCATTAATAAAATTCCTCAACGAACAATTTTCATTGGAAATGATAAATGGTAGAAATGATCCAACAACTAAAGGGGGTACTACTTGTTGAGTAATGTTTCAAAAAAAAATAAAAAATACTTAATCTGGATCCGTTGGTCACTGAAAAAAATTGGTTAAAGGAGCTATCAATTAAATCAAGCTGTTTTTACTGTTTTTGAATTGCATTCACACACGTAATTGTTTTCTTTTGATTTAGTATTTTCAATGTGTGAATATTTAATGAAATTAAATAACTTATTACAAAAAATTATTGAATGAAACAAAAACAATGAACTTCATATAATCACTTCACCTTATGATTTCTTAAATTAAATTACAAAAAAAAGAGTTTGATTGAGTGAATAAAAAATAAAAGTAAGACGTAATTTATACAACTAAGTTTGCACGTGGCCAATATGGCTGCTATACACATGAATGAGTGTTACAAAGAGTACAATACAAAATTGAGTTAAACTAAAAGATTATTTAATTGAGCAATAACTATTATGAGTGCATAAAACGTTAGTGGCAATGAATCGGACGTATGTTAATACCACGTTTGAACACCTTTTACTATATTTGTAATGAGTTACAACAAAATTATTAATTATAACTGATTGAAATTTATTCGGCACGTGCGCACACATCGAAAGTTCGAGAAGCATCCTCCTCATGGCTGGTTGAGAAGCTACGCTAGAGCGCGAGTATATCTATACATGTATGATTTAGTTCTTTGATGGCAGCACTATCCAGTCATGCCTTGACGTCCATGACTGTGATTGATGAGTGCTGACATCTCAAACTATTTCAAAATTGAGTTATTGCGTAAGTTACGCAACATTCTGGCCCCCATCAGGAACAGTGGTCCTGATTATCTTCTCTTGATGAGTGTTGAGCAGGTACTGGCAGCAGTGTGAGCTTGGCAATTGGACGAGTGAGTGTGGTCGTTGCCGTTTTGAGTGTTACAACACGAGTGAGTCCGTCTTTTCCTGGGTGTAGGTGAGTTACTCTGGCGAGTGGCCATCTCGATGGAGGAAATCGCTCATCTGTAATTAAGACTAACGAACCAACATTAATAGAGTTTGATGAATGTCGCCACTTAGAGATAGAGTTCATGCGTTGTAAATATTGAGAAGACCAAGTAGACCAAAAAGATTGAAACATTTGTTGAATGAGTTGCCAACGAGAAAGTCTAGAGCAAGCCAAATCCGTGAGTGATGGTTCAGGAATTGTTTTAATAGCCTCTCCTATTAAAAAATGACCTGGAGTAAGTACAGAGAGATCATCTGGGTCTTCACTGAGTTGTTCTAAAGGACGTGAGTTTAATACTGCTTCTATTTGGATGAGTAGAGTGTTGAGCTCGTCAAGTGTGAGAAGAGTTTCTCCAATTACTCGGTGTAAATGGAATTTAACTGATTTCACAGCAGCTTCCCATTTGCCTCCCATATGTGGTGCTGCTGGTGGATTGAACTTCCAAGTAGTTCCATCATTGGTGAATAGTTGAGAGAGATGAGCATATTCTTGAGTACCTTTAGAGAATAGTCGTTTGAGTGAAGCATCTGCCCCGAGAAAATTAGTGCCACAATCACTAAATAGAGTATGGCAAATGCCTCTGCGTCCAGTGAACCGTCTGAACGCAGCAATAAATCCTTCTGTTGAGTTGTCACATGCTACTTCCAAATGGACAGCAGATGAGACCATGCAGACGAATACACAGAGCCATCCTTTGTGGCACTTTGCACCACGACCACGCCATGCTTTTATTGTGAGTGGACCCGCGTAGTCCACACCTGTTGAGTAGAATGGTCTTGAAGGAGTGACCCTTGAAGGAGGTAATTGTCCCATGAGTTGTTGTGCTCGCACACCGCGATGACGAGCACACTTAACGCAGCGCAAGATGAATGATCGTACTGGAGCTCTACCACCAATTATCCAGTACGAGCTTCTCAAATAGTTCAGAGTAAGTTGAGTGCCACCATGAAGAGTACGAATGTGTGCATCCTGAATGAGTAGTTCTGAGAATTTGGAGTGACGAGGCAAAATTGCTGGATGCTTTGTTTCAGGGTCTAGAGTTGATCTCGCGAGTCGTCCACCAACTCGAATAATTCCTTGAGTGTCAATAAAAGAAGTTAAACGAGAGAATGGATGAGAATTCGGTAGAGACGAGTTAGATGAGAGTACATTTATTTCATGAGAGTAATATGCTGCTTGAGTGGCTTTGATCCAGAAGATTCGCGAATTTTCAATGTCTTGAGTCTTCAATGGGTAAGACAATGAAGCATGTGGTATTCTTTTGAGTCGAAGTATGAATCTATAACAAATTGCGGTGATTCTGAGTAGACAAGTGAGCGTTGAATACTTGTGAATTATGTCCCAATGATATTCGCCGATTTTAGAAACCACATTGAGTGATAGGCCCGGACGCTGTTCAATTTGTACTTGCGAATCATCTGCGATTACTTGAGTCGGCCAACTTTCTTGAGTATTGAGCAACCATGGTGGGCCTGACCACCACAGTTGGTGCTTTATGAGCTGGGATATATTTAACCCACGTGAAGCACAATCAGCTGGGTTAGACTTGCCAGGAACAAATCTCCATGTACAATGAGGAGTCAGATCTTGTATTGACGACACTCTATTCCTAACATATTCCTTCCAGCGTGATGGATGAGTTTGAATCCAAGAGAGAGTAACTGAAGAATCAGTCCATAAGAAAACAGGCACTTGAGTCAATTCTAATGTATTTTGTACATATTTTACGAGTTTTGCTAATAAATGAGCAGCTGTGAGTTCAAGACGCGGAATTGTGAGCTTTTTGAGTGGAGCAACTTTTGTTTTTGAGCATACAAGAGAGATGTGAGTGCCTGATTCTGGTGAGTGAATTTTTAAATAGACTACTGCAGCCATTGCGAGTTGAGAAGCGTCAGAGAAACCAAGAATTTCGACTAATGAGTTGGGTTCTAGATACAACCATCTTGGAATAGATAAATCATTAATGCAAGTGAGCTCTTTTTTGAATTCAATCCATTTGGTGCACAATGATGTTGAAAGTTTATCATCCCAATTGAGTTTGTTTAACCATAATTCTTGGATAATGAGTTTTGCTCGAATAACGAGTGGAGCTAGAAACCCGAGTGGATCATATAATTGAGCTGTTTCTGACAATATTATCCGCTTCGTGAGTTTTGACCCTGAATGTGATGGCTTAGAGTTAAATTTGAATACATCTTGATGCGGATACCAATACAGGCCGAGTATTTTAGCACTGCAGTCTTGAAAAGAGAGTGTATCTTCTTGTGAGCTTGAGGGTGAGACTGAGTTTAATAACTTGAGTGAGTTGCTTTTCCATTTAGCTAATGGAAAGCCACCAGATAAACATAGTTGAGTTACTTGTTGAGCAATTTCAATGAGTGAATCGGTGTGATTAGAGCCACCAAAAATATCATCTGCATAACGACCCTTTGTGAGTGGATCAATAGCGAGTGGAAAACGAGAACCTTCATCTTGAGTTAATTGCAACATAGTACGAACAGCTAGATATGGCGCTGCTCTTGTACCATATGTAACTGTCGTGAGTTGATATGGAATAACATTTGAGTGTTCATCTACCCACAGAATTCTCTGTAGGTCCCAATCATCAGGGTGTATTTTGATTTGCCTATACATTTTCGTAATATCTGTAGCGAAAATGTATTTGTGTCGTCTCGTCCAGAGTAAAACATCAGCAATATCGCGTTGTAATTTTGCGCCAATATGCATAATATCATTAAGAGATCGACCTGAGCTAGTTGAGCTGGAGCCATTGAAAACGACCCTGAGTTTTGTGGTTGAGCTATCTAATCTGAGTACACCATGATGGGGAAGATAATACTGAGTTGAACTATCTGTTGAATTAAACGAAGCTTGTTGCATGTGATTGAGCTCTTTGTATTCTTTCAAAAATTCACCATACAAATCTGAGTATATAGAGTCTTGATTTAATCTATGTTGCAAACGGTGAAGACAACGTCTTGCAGTTGTGAGTGAATCACCGAGTTGAGTTGGAGAATCGTTAAGAGGAATTCTAACTATATATCGCCCTGTACTGTCACGAGTATGAGTTGATAGAAAATGAGCTTCACATTCCTGTTCTGCAGAAGTGAGTTTAGGGCTAGAGTTGACTGGAACTTCTTCCTGTTCCCAAAATTTAGTGAGAATATCGCGAAGATTTTGAGTTGAGTCGATTACAACTTTATTTGAAGTTGTTGATCTATATGTACTTGAGTCAATTGGTCCCAACACTATCCAACCGAATTCAGTACGATGAGCAATAGGAGTGTTTGGCAAATACGAACGTATTTCCGGCTTAATGATTGACCCGTAATAATCAGCACCTATGAGTATATCAATTGGTCGAGAAATGAGAAAATCTGGATCAGCTAGCTGGAGACCAGATAAATGCGGCCAAGAGTGATCTTCTGTTGAGCTAAATGTAGGCAACCAAGACGTGAGCTGCTTGAGAATGAGTACATTGATAGAAATGGTGAATTGAGAATAAATTGATTGCAGAGTAATTTCCGTTTGCCCCTTGGTTTGGATTGAGTTGGCTTCTCCAATTCCCATCACATTGATTGGCGAGTAATGTCGAGATAAGTTATTTGAAGAGACAGTATTTTCAGAGATGAAAGAGAGTTCAGAGCCATTATCAATGAGTAAACGTACCTGAGTTGACCCTAAAGGGGTGATGAGATTAGCTTTACTTGTTGCCAGTAGCACTGACGGACGTCTTGGTTGAGTTGAACTGTGACACGAGTGAACAGGATGAGTCCTCTGTTGTTGTTGAGCCTCTTGAGTTGAGTCATGATTATCAGATAGTCATTGAGCAGGAGCTTGTGATGATGATGTTGATGGTGAGTTGATTGTGGTTGTTGATTGCGTTGGTTGAGTTGAACTGGTTGAATTGTCATTGACATGAAGCATTGAGTGATGATTGGATGAGCAATAAGTACATCTTTTAGTGCTTCTACATGCTGCTACTGAGTGGTGCCCCATACAATTAAAGCACAGACGTTGTTGCTTCACAAACACCATTCGTTGTCGTGGAGTTAGCTCTCTAAATTTGGCACACGACACAATATAATGTTGACCTTGACAATGGTCACAAGGATATTGTGAGTTAAATTGAGTGGGTTTTGTTGAAGAAGTAGCAACATGAGCTTTTGCGGTTGAGTTTGGCTTAGGTTGAGTTGGTTGAGTACGTGATATCGTCGATGATTCAATTTGTTCTAACGCTCTTGCAGTATCTGTGAGATAACAGGTGAATTGTTCTAGAGTTGGATATTGAGTCTGTGAGCCTAGATGAAGTTGCCAATTTTCTCGTGTTTTACTATCCAGTTTCATTGTAAGAATGTGTACAATGAATTGATCCCACGAGTCCACTGGTGAGCCCAATTTCTTCAATGCATCAAGCGCTTGATTGACTGTGATGATGAGTTTATTCAATGCTGATGCTGTTCGAGTACATGTGGGAATGTTGAGTATTGAATCCATGTGAGTTGCAATTAAAACACGCTTATTTTCAAAGCGCTGAACGATATTTTGCCAGGTTGAAGTGAACGAATCAGAATCAATTGAGACATGTGACACAAATTGTTCTGCATCGCCTTTGAGTGATGATTTCAAATAATGTAGTCTTTCTACATCAGACAATGCACTGTTTTGAATAATAAGTGCGGTAAACATGTCTTTGAATGGCTTCCATTTTGAATAATTTCCATCGAATGTTTGTAGTGAGAGTTTTGGCAAGTGTGCAGTAGATACTCGATGAGCTGGCGGGTGAGTCTGAGCTGAGTATGTTTGAGCATTTATACTGGTGAGATTAAACAGCATTTCGTTGAGTCGAGCTTGAGTGTACATATATTGAGCACATGTTTGATCATATACTTTATTTTTTATATATGGATGCTTCAAGAAATTGTAATCGCATCCACGTGGAATGTCATCATGTTCCTTTGAGAACCTATTCCACAATGTTTTCAATGATTCTAATGATGCGGAAATTTGAGCAGCAGTAAGAGATGTCTCGTGAGTATTTTCCAGATCAAAATGCATGTCGGTGATTAATTTTGCTGTGCTCATTTGAGTTAAAATGCGACATTCAACTTCTGGCGATTGAGTATAATTCCGTTGAGCAGGTGATTTTGAGCGTGATCTTGGATTTGTTGATTTAATTTCAATGATATTGAGTTGATCTATTGATTCAATTGCATCTGTATCGTCAGCCACGTGAGTTGTTTCAGTTGTTGTTTGAGTAGGCGGCGGATGAATGACTGCAGGTGTAACTAGCGATGCAGATGGATTAATTTCAACATCACCATCAGAGTCTAAACTTTTTATTTTTTCTTCTTGTGAATTACTCATCTTGAATGATACACTTGAATAACACTTTGAGTTGACCAGTGTGCGCACGCGTTCGCGAGTTCAAAAATTAATTTAATCAAAAAAATGAATTGCCACTGTGCTGTTGGGTACACAATGCTAACACTGAGTCTAATTACACTTGAGTTTCACACAGAGTTTACCGAGAAATGAACTTAATAATGAGTCACACGAAAATTAATTGAGTTATACACGATTTTAACCAATTTGTAATGTTGTTTGAGCGTTTCCTGACCAACAATCCGGCTCGAAGGACCAAAAAATGTTGAGTAATGTTTCAAAAAAAAATAAAAAATACTTAATCTGGATCCGTTGGTCACTGAAAAAAATTGGTTAAAGGAGCTATCAATTAAATCAAGCTGTTTTTACTGTTTTTGAATTGCATTTACACACGTAATTGTTTTCTTTTGATTTAGTATTTTCAATGTGTGAATATTTAATGAAATTAAATAACTTATTACAAAAAATTATTGAATGAAACAAAAACAATGAACTTCATATAATCACTTCACCTTATGATTTCTTAAATTAAATTACAAAAAAAAGAGTTTGATTGAGTGAATAAAAAATAAAAGTAAGACGTAATTTATACAACTAAGTTTGCACGTGGCCAATATGGCTGCTATACACATGAATGAGTGTTACAAAGAGTACAATACAAAATTGAGTTAAACTAAAAGATTATTTAATTGAGCAATAACTATTATGAGTGCATAAAACGTTAGTGGCAATGAATCGGACGTATGTTAATACCACGTTTGAACACCTTTTACTATATTTGTAATGAGTTACAACAGAATTATTAATTATAACTGATTGAAATTTATTCGGCACGTGCGCACACATCGAAAGTTCGAGAAGCATCCTCCTCATGGCTGGTTGAGAAGCTACGCTAGAGCGCGAGTATATCTATACATGTATGATTTAGTTCTTTGATGGCAGCACTATCCAGTCATGCCTTGACGTCCATGACTGTGATTGATGAGTGCTGACATCTCAAACTATTTCAAAATTGAGTTATTGCGTAAGTTACGCAACACTACTATTGATGCAGTTTTTGCAAGGAATACCCCTAAAATCGATATTAAACATTATATATCTTATTTTAGTTATCATAATCCAATCATTAATATAATTGATATGAATGATCTGTCCGTCGAGAATAATAATTCAATTTAATGAATGATTGTGAAAAATGACTATTTATAATAAAGTTTGCATGAAAATGTATTACTGTAAAAAAAATAATTAAAAATATGAAATCATTTAAAATATATAATCTTTGTTTTTATATTTTATTATGTGAAGTTTCACTTCATCTGCGCGTTGGGACTTCACGCATCATTTGTTTTTTTCTCTTCTTTTTCTTTCTTCGAGTCATTTTTCTTCAAATCTTTATTTCGCTGACGCCATGCCCTTTGATATTCCCAATTTCTTTTTCTTTTTTTTTTCTTTTGTTTCTCTGAAAAACGGAGATTATTTATAATTATTTTATTTCATATATTTTAATTCGAAATTATTTGTTTGATATCGTATTTTTGATACCTAACCTACACCGCACACGTGCTTATTGTGATGTAATAAAACTATAGGTTGATGCTATAAAGTATACACATATTACAAATTATACATCTATAATGTGTAGGTACATATGTATATTTTTATAAAGTACTCACTCATTTTCTTTCACTATTTCTTCGTCACTTTTTTCATTTATGGATACACTTCGTTCAATTTCCATATTTTAAACATTTTATATATAAGAATTTTACAAGTATACAGACGGTCGAGTCATCAGCAGTCACTATCATATTCAGCGTGGAAAGGGAACAATTGCTAGTGCGCAGGCGCCACGCACTAGATGCTCTCATCACATCACTGCCGTGGATGCACGTTGGAGGTTGTAGTACAAACACACACGCACCCTCACACAAGCTAGTCCATTCAAATGTTACAATTTTTCGGGTTCGTAGTGTAAATCGGTGAACAGTGAATTTTTTTGAAGTGAAAACTTCTTTAGCGGCCTTGTGCACTTTTTTTCAGATGGGTAGAAAATGTTGAACTCGCGTCAGGGTCACGTGATGCTGATCGAAAATTCGTAAGATGTAGGGAGGGTAGACTGCCGGCGTAGGAGAGGAACCCCCTCTCTTTCTGCAGCGCGCCGAAAATGTATGCCTGCTGGCTGTTTCGTGTAAGCGGCACGGGGCGCTTGTGTGAGTGTGCATGTGTGTTTGTACTACAGGCTGCTACGTGCATGCACGGCAGTGATGTGGTGGGAGCATTTAGTGCGTGGCGCCTGCGCACTAGAAATTTATCGCTCACCGTGCTGAATGTGATGGTTACTGTTGAATGCTGATCAGCTGATGGCTGGACCGTCTGTATAGTTGCAAAATTCTCATATATAAAGTGTTTAAAATATGGAACACATAAATGATAGTACTTCTATACTGATAAATAAAGCAATTCGTCCGAAATTATTCCCTAACCATTCCAAAATATTAAAAAATGTACAACGTTAATGTTCAAGATTTCACTTCTGCCGGCACTCCCGGAGTGCCACAGATCATTTGTTTATTTTTTTTTATGTCAAGGGAGAGTTAATGCAAAGTTGAATCCAAGTTTGGGGGATCGCCACCCTTATATTTCGGCCGCCATTTTGAAATAGGGAGTGCAAATTATTTTACGTTATATCGGCCAAACTACTGGTCGCACAGAAAATTTGTAAGAGCTCATTTTGTAGCAAATTAAATTCTCTAAAACTTTAGTTATAAAACTTTTGGTTGTCAAATTGAAAATGAAGGAGTTATTGACGAAAATAGATAAAAATTTGAGGACAATTTGTTTTTTTTTCGTTATAACTTTTTTACTGGTCGTTTTACGAAAAGACGACATCAAATCACTTTTAAAGAAGAGATTTTAAGGAATTATTATCACTCATCACTTTTGCAAATTTGTTAATTTATGAACGTTTTACTGCGTTGCGAAGCTAACACTATTCTCCAGTATTCGTCAGTATACATTAGGGTGTCCGTTATTTCCCAAATTGGGTTTTGTTCTGCAAACGCCCCTCAAATTTTTAGGTTATGACCTAAAAAAAAATATCGGACCCAAACCAGCCCTTAATATTTGCTTTAACCCGTGCCTAAATCATAATACATTCCCCATTTAAATAACATGAGATTTTTGCACTTTTTGCAGTTCATTTTTTCTCACTGAAACAAATGTAGCTAAAAATAGTTAAACAGCTATTCATTGTAGGAAATTTAACGCTCTACAAAAAAGATCTGAATGCTTTTTTCGATAAAATTTACCGTTTGAATGTTATTCAACGATAAAGTTGTATTCATAGTTGAATTCATCATTTTCCTATTTTTTATTTACTATCGCTCTTTGTTTGTAATAAAATTATGGAGTTACTCCAATAGGCCGTATATTAACGTACTTCTACATAAATTTGAGTGTTTAAATAATTTTCTTTTTTAAAATTTTTGAATTTAAGGCAAATAAACAAAAAGCTAAACGCAATCACGTTTCAAATTCATTCGTTTTGTAATCTAACGCCTTCTGTGAGCAACCTGAGAGAACTTCATGACATTTGAATCTATAACCTCTCGGTGAAGTGTTCATTTAATAAACTTTATTATTGTTAAGTCATTCAGTAAAAATACTGTTTAACATAATTTTCCAAACAAAAAAATGAATACTTTTGTGAGCTTGAGAAATCCAATGTTTCTTTTGGGAGAACCAACCGAAACAATCAGTGGCAATAAATTACCAACTAACAAACAAGTACTACAATTGTTATTTTATCAAACAAAAGAAGCAAAAAAAACACTTCCAGCAAGTTGTCAATTTGTTATAGGAGAAGTGACAAAATTTTGGTATAGAGCTGGAATTGAAATACAAATTGTTGCAAGATGTATGAAAAAAGTGGAAAAACTGTATAATAAGTATAAAAGCTTACAAAAAAATCCAAATCCAACAACAGAGCGCGAGTTTTCTGAGTTTCTTGAAACATTATTTGATATCGCACACGAAAACGTTCAAGATATAGCTGATAATGAAGCGTTAAAGTTTTTATCTGACCAAAGAACAGATAGAAAATATCATTTACGCGTGTGCAAAGAAAATGATAATACTTGTCAGTTATTAGGTAAGTAAGAGTATTCAACAAGCATACTAATTCAGACGTAGTTTAAACATTAGATATTAAAATACTTCATTAATTGCAGAAAAATCGATATCCGTGCAAGATCATACCAATACGACTCAATTGACAGATGAAAATATATCCGGAAATGATAATAATGTTAATTTGATAACTGATGATGAATATCGTTTGAATTCAGGTAGTTAATAAAAGTATTTGTTAGAAGTAGGAAATATCGTATTGTTTGATAAACTTGGAATGATAATTTTCTTATTCACTCTTTAGATCTGACTTTACCATCAATTTCTAAAAGCACTAGCGATAACGAGCCGCCTTTGAGTGGTGAGCAAGCTTCAAGTGGTGAGACAACTACAACTACTTCTCACCAAAGCACACTGTCAATGTTTGAAGTTCAAGGACGAAATTATGAAGCTAAAAATGAGAGAAGAACTATTAATATTTTCACTGAAGACGTTGTGCCTGCCTCAGATAGTTGCAATATTTCTTATAGAAATTCTGTTCGACTAATATCAGTTATAACAGAAGCCCTGAGAGTTGACACTAGTGCTTTAATTTTGAACAAAACGTCATTCAATGAATACCGATCGAAATTTAGAAGAGAAGCTGCTGAACGAATAAAACGAGAATTTGGCGAGATTGAAGTTGGTCCGGCGGTAGTGCATTGGGATGGAAAGTTGATACCTGACGGTTTTTCTTGTAAAAAGGTCGACCGAGTACCAATCATAGATAGAAGTAACACCATAGAAAAAATATTAAGTGTACCAGCATTACCAGATGGGAAAGGAATTACACAGGCACAAGCGATTTTCAATGCGGTTCAAGAATGGGGATTAACTGATAATATCAAAGCAGTTTGTTGCGATACAACTAACTCAAATCTGGGTAGTCGAAGTGGAGCGGCGATTATTTTGGAGCAACTATTACAAACGGAACTTTTGTACTTACCTTGCAGACATCACATTTACGAGCTAGTTTTAAATTGTATTTTTATTACGAAAATACCAGGTACTGATGGGCCAAATGTTCCATTGTTTAAGAAGTTCCAGGAAAATTGGAGTACTCTCGATAAAACCAAATACAAGAATGGTTTAGCAGGAAATAAAATTCCTCAATAATTATTAAAGAAAGTTGAAGAAACAAATGCCAAAGTTCAAGAGTTTTTGTGCTCAATCTTACCTCGTGATGACTACAAAGGGCTCTTAGAATTATGTCAAATTTTCCTTGGTATAGATGAAGAAAAAATAAAATTTTACAAACCAGGAGCCTTCCATCATGCTCGCTGGATGTCTAAGGCGATTTACACTTTAAAAATTTACATATTTCGAGATATTTATGAACTAGATACACAACTGAAAAAAAATCTATTAGATATTTGCTTATTTATAGTATTTATCTATGTGCCCTTTTGGTTTGTGGTGCCTCGTGCAGCACTATCTCCAAATTTAGATTTACAATTTTTAAAAGTTGTTTATCAATACAAAACAATTGATAAAAAAATTTCGGAAGCTGTTTTACATAAATTTAAAAATCACTTATGGTATTTAAATTCTGAAATAGCTGCTCTTGCATTTTTTGATCCAAACGTATCAGCTAACATTAAAAATAAAATGGTTATAGCGTTAAAAAATTGTGAAGATTCAGAATTTGATTCGTTCAAACGGTATATTATCAATACAGATGGTGAGGTTAAAAATTTAGAAAAGAAGGATATTGATTTTTTTATTAATTCGAATTCGTTAAAATTTTTCGATAGATTTGATATTAGTAAAGATTTTTTAGAAACTAATGCTGATACGTGGATTAGAAATGATAATTATTTGAATGGTCTGGCAATTGTTAATAATCTACAAGTAGTAAACGATGTAACCGAAAGAGCTGTTCAACTAACACAAAATTATATCAATAGATTAACTACTCAGGAAGATCAAAAACAATATTTGATTCAAGTTGTAAGTGAATACAGAGGCAAATATCCTAGTGCAACTAAAAAATGTTTGACAAAAAAATTGTAGAAATGAAAAAAGTACTATAAATATTTTGATACTATTATTTATAAGCAATAATATACTTTATTTTGGATCCAAATTTTGTATATATTGATTTTATTATCTATCTGGATGCATATAGTTTGATATAAATAAAAATTATGGTGAAAAATGAAAAAAAACAATGAATTTAACTATGAATACAACTTTATCATTGAATAACTTTTAAACAGTAAATTTTATCGAAAAAAGCATTCAGATCTTTTTTGTAGAGCGTTAAATTTCCTACAAGAAATAGCTGTTTGAGTATTTTTAGCTACATTTGTTTCAGTGGAAAAAAATGAACTGCAAAAAGTGCAAAAATCCCATGTTATTTAAATGGGAAATGTATTATGATTTAGGCACGGGTTAATGTAAATAATAAGGGCTGCTTTGGATCTGATATTTTTTTTTAGGTCATAACCTAAAAATTTGAGAGGCGTTTGCAGAACAAAACCTAATTTGGGAAATAACGGACACCCTAGTATACATGCATATCAATATAAAAGATAAGGCATAATTTTCTTTCATTTTGTTGATTTTTTTTAATAATAAACTCTTTCATTATTGACATGATAATGTTGTTGATATTTAACAATAAATTTTATTGTTCACTGAAAAAATTTAAAATAATTTATTCAGAAGATTGGTAAAAAAATATAATATTTGTATGTAAAGAATATTTTCATTTGTGAATATGCAATGACATATAATATTTTTCAACATAGCATTCAAAAGATCAAAAATAACATTATTTCATATGATACATGTTATGCAACAATTTGTTTTGCAATGAAATTACAATAGAGGATTTTAATAGATGTAAATCAACAAATAATCTACATGATGATATACTCGGAAGCTGTGCAAGCGAGCTGTGTCTTGTGTTGGAGGCAGCGAAGACAAACTAAATGAATTTTTTGCCACTAACTTGGTGAATCGTTTGTATCGAAGACTATCAAGAGAATCATCTTTATTGCCACCATATACAGCGATGAAAAAACGTTCGCCAATTGTACTAAGCAAACTACGATCAACTCTTTGATTGGAGAATAATGCGATAGCACTAGCTAAATCAAGATGTTTCTGCAGTGTTGTAAGAAATTTTATTTTTCCAATGTTGTAAGCTGCTGAAGTCGTGTCACATCCTGAGAAGGCATGGAGAAACAACAGATTATCCGCAATGACGTCTTCGTACATGAAACTTGATGAACTATATAATTGTTCGCCTACACGTCCTTTCAATGGTTTCAAAAAATATACATTTGTATGTCTTCTACCAAGTGCCGTGAGCAAGACAAGAATGTCGATATCTGCAGCAACAACAGTCACTGAGTCAAACGATTGGGATGCAGCAAGAGCGGAGCGAACGATCAGTGTATCTGCATCTGATTCTGCTTAGTCGACATTGAAACCAACCGCCGACAAAGAAGTTTTCAGAAGCTCAATGAAATTGGCCTGGTTCTTCTCATTACCAAGAAATTCGTCCTGTGATAACGTCGGTACAGTGTACTTGTCGAATTTCATTTCTGTCGACTTTTGTTTTTTCGTACGACGCAAACGTTCCCAAGATTTTGTTCCTGCAATGTCAGGGTCGTCTGGTTAACCGTCAAACATAACACTTGCAGAGAGCCCGAAATGTTCTTGGATATACTTTAT
The DNA here is from genome assembly GCA_918226075.1 of Microctonus brassicae. NCBI lineage: Eukaryota > Metazoa > Arthropoda > Insecta > Hymenoptera > Braconidae > Microctonus > Microctonus brassicae. The sequence continues at coordinate 3,508,996 of OW445486.1, read as the reverse complement.
ATACATAGAAATGTACAATCCGATTAGAAATTATTGTAAAAACAAATAAATTCAAAAATATTTTCGGTGAAGAATAAAATTTATTATTAATTATCAACAACATTCTCATGTCAATAATGAAAGAGTTCATTATAAAAAACAATCAACAAAATGAAAGAAAATTATGCCTAATCATGTATATTGATATGTATGTATACTGACGAGTACTGGAGAATAGTGTTAGTTCCGCAACGCTGTAGAACCTTTATGAATTAACAAATTTGCAAAAGTGATGAGTGATAATCATTCCTTGAAATCTCCTCTTTGAAAGTGATCTGATGTCATTTTTTCGTAAAACGACCAGTAAAAAAGTTATACCGAAAAAAAAACAAATTGTCCTCAAATTTTTATCTATTTTCGTTATTAACTTCTTCATCTTCAATTTGACGACCAAAAGTTACATAACTAAAGTTGTGGAGAATTCAATTTGCTACAAAAAATATTTCTACAAATTTTCTGTGCGGCCAGTAGTTTGGCCGATATAACGTAAAACCATTTGTACCCCCTTTTACAAAATGACGGCCGAAATATAAGGGTGGTGATCCCACAAACTTGGATTTAACTTTGCATTAACTCCCCCTTGACATAAAAAAAAATAATTTTCTGCTCACCAACATGTACCACGAAATCAAAAAAAGGTAACATTTCAATGGACTAGGATGAAACTGTATCGTGCCCAATATCTTAGCGGACATTGACTAATGCTGAATGAAGTCCAGATGGCAAGCAGTCAAGATCAATCTGCTCATCATCAGCAAATGTGATGTGTTTGGAGTACTTCAAATTATGCCAAATGTCATTTTAACTAGTCAAATGAGCATTCAACCTCGGAATGGAAGCGAACAAGCTGAAATTTGGTGAAAACTTTTGTTCTGGCATCCTTAAGACTGGGAGAAAAATCACCTATAATCTCATGTCTGCGTCACAAGATATTCAAGGTCAAAGGTCGAGAAAATCGGTTTTTTGCAATTATTTCGATTTCTATCGGAAAATCGTCATTCAAGGTTATCATAAAACTTGTAGATTATGAAGATACCTACAATTTTTGTCTGAAGTATTTTTTTGTAACTTCAACCGTTCTTAAGGCACAGCGCAGAGAGTACAAGCGCACATCCGTATAGAGGAGTATATAGCGTATAACGCTATATAAACGCGGGGCCAAGAATATAATACATTATTTGAAACTAATAATTGTATTGAAATATTATTATTCAATTTTTTAATATTATTTATTCTGATTGATGAAAAAGCAACAGATATATTTGGAGTTACACGAATGCTTTTCAAACCACCGTTCAAGTGGGATGAACTACCGAAACAGTACAAAACAATGAATTTATGGGTAACGCGCAATTATCATGGAATTTTGTGGGATGCTGGAGACATACCATACGACAAGCTCAACGATGTTCTGCATATCATTCTGAAAGGTGTGGGTTATATTTACGTTAAAGGATTGGAGAAGAAAAAATGGCTCTTTGATATCATTAAAGGATCAAAAACAATCATAAATTTGGAAAATTTGGGTTGTCCATCAATGAAAAATAATGAAATAACCAGTTGTCACTACCATGAATTTCGGGAGTCTAGTATTATGTATCATTGTGCACTTGAAAACGTTAAACAATTAAAATGTTGGATTGAAAAAAAGACACAAATGCAGGGGACATTTGAAATTGCGTCCCAGTTTGAGTAGGTAAAATTTTCGACACATAAGTTGCGTCCCGGGTACAACGAAATTGCGTCCGGGGTACAACGAAGTTGCGTCCGCAATGCAAACATTATTAATTGGCCAAAACTGAATTTATTTCGACATTGTTGCCAAACTTCCAAGTGTAACTCATCAGACTCAAAATGATTATATTTTATTATGAATCTTTCAACTCGAAATATAACAAATAATTATTTGTTTAGAATGTGTATAGATATAGAGTGGGGTCCAGGGGCGGAGCCCCGGCAATGGGGTCCGGGGCGAAGCCCCGGTGGGGTCCAGGGGCGAAGCCCCGGGGGGGGGGGGGGGGGCTTGAATAAATGTGAAGAAATAGTTTGTTACAAAAACAAATTATCTAACTCTCGAGAAATCCATTCCAAAAATAAGATTAGAAATTATTGCCAAACTTGCAGTGATAATAACAGAGAAATTCTGTAAATATTAAGTTATAATTTTATAATTGCACTGTACATACTGTTCATACAGTCATTTTCGGGTTTGTTGCAATTTTAATGAATATGTAACATTGGTTTTGCAAGTGTTGATTACATTAATGATATATTTATCCAAAAAGCTCTATTATTATTACTTTCTGCAGTGGCAACGTTGCTCCTTATTTTATACCTGTACTTGTCCATATGACCACAAGCCGACCTTTTTCGATTTGGACGCAATTCGATCGTGACCTTTTCCGGTACAGGTAAAAATACCCTTATCGGGACGCAATTTCGAATGGGCCAATGCAGAGTCCATCGATTGGTCGATCATTGGAGCTGTACTATCAATTGGAGGAGAAAATCGAAGACATGAAACCTCAAGATATTGCATATTTAACAAAAGATTTTATTCTGAAATTTGCACCAAAGAAAATTGATAGGATTTGGAATAAACTACCAGAAGAATTACAAAAAGACAAAGATATGATTGCTCATCGTAGATGTCGTAAACATTATAATCCCATGGCCATTGATTACGATGAATTTGATGGGATGATTCCATTAATGAAAGATTGTTCAATATGTAAGGAAGATAAAACATGATCACCTTTTTTTTGCTTACAAATAAAAAAATATTTTTATCTTTATCATGAATGTATGAATATATTGATGATATAGTGTGGGAAATATGTAGGAATGTGAATATTAATAATAAAAATGTTTCAAGTTATAATGTTTTTATTTATTCATCCATTGTAAATACCAAAATTCAGATTTCAACATATATATATATATATATATTCCAATGCTCTTTATTTTTCTCATTATAAATGATTATTTATAATTTTTCAGTGAAACTGAACTCGCAATTTTTATATTTTTCGCCGATATAACGCATCATCAATTTCCCCTCAGTAGTTGCTTCGGTGAATAATTCATATTGTTGGCGATCGTTCAACAGATATTTCTTGATCCTCAATGGTAGAAAAACTTCGAATTCCTCATCTAAGATTAAGACAATACTGTCTCCAAATTTTGTCTTGACAGTTTTAATTCCAGATACTGTATAGTTCTTGTCCACTTCCAGTTCATTCCATGACTTGGTTGGTAAAAAATTATTCAAACGAGAAACTTCATTTAATTTATCAAAATTCATGATCGTTTCAGATTATAAAATCGTAATAATTGTGTACTCAATAACTATGTATTTAATACTGTGTACTTTGCTTAAGTAGCTTGTAATGATATCTCTCTCTGAGAGTTCTCTCTATATGTATAGAATCCCCCACCAATTTTTGCGATACGTACAACAAAAATTCTTTGCTCCATTTACCTCCTACTTTGGAGTTCTTAGAAAAATTCATATCTATTCAGATTTTATTGATGATGTAGTGTTTATATTTGATGAACTATATGTTCATATATTCATTGTCCCATTGCATCTAAGCGTGGAATATTTCACGAACTGTAACTGTTCTGTATCACCAAGTGTAGAATAAACCGCGAGTACGTGATTGTCTTTTATCGATGATCAAAAAATGTATGGTGATATGAACCAGTCATGAGTTTGAATGCCAATTATACAAATGGGTTAATGATCACGTAATGTTTATAATAACTCATATGTTAATAACAGCTTTTGTATATATATATATTATAAACGTGTCCAAACGTGTCCAAACGTGAAATATTTGTTATCATTGCGGGTCTTGGAATGTCAGACTTTTGTTTATATCAATGAGAAGAAGCGGTCACAAGTTCTTTGATGATATTTGACTGATTTAACCTTCAGTCCCACTCTTCGCATTTTTTTTGTTTTGCTTTTATATTTAAGTGAGGGTGGTAAAAGGTGAAATATCATTCCATTTACAGTTTTTGTAAGAGTATAATAGTTTATTACTAAGAGTGTTAGTGAAACATGTATGACAAGAAAATTTTCAAGGATCTCATCAATTCAATGAGAAGTGCATATGAAACACTTCTCTCAATGCATTGTGATGCATCGTTCAATTTATTGATAGCCACGTGGGAACGGATTAGTAATGAAAACGTGCAATGTTTGAATAAATTTTTGAAGACGCCACATTTGACTGTAGGTGAAAAATTACACATTTCGACAACTATTGCGCATCTCAAATCATTGAGTGCAAAATTTAATGAGCAAAAGCATCGACGAAACTGTCGACGAGAGCACCGTCAATGCAATATTGTTGGTGGTAATATTGGAACTGATGAAAATCGTATTCAATGGGATGACACCGGAACAGCATTCAATAGTCGAATCAAAACTGGCATCATTACAAATCTACAGCACATAGATATATCCTCATTTTTATTAGATACTAAACAAATGATTATCAATAAAGTGAAACGAATATTGCAAGATGATGGAAATATAAAATTGAATGTTGTATTAGCATGTCGTTATAAAAGAATTAAGAATGGTGAATCAATTGAAGAAATCAAATATTTTAATACGAAAAATACACCAATTTTCCCATCAACTAACATGAATAGGTGGTTCAATGAAAATGTTAGTGAACGCCTTTTGAAAAAAACAGAAGAGTTTGAAGAGGGTGATTCAGGATGGACGATGTTTGAGATAATTAATTTAATGGTGAATATCAATCAATACATTCCATTAAAAGGTGGATTATCAACATGGGTAGATCTGCCAAATGACATTAAATTAAAGAAAGCCGTTGTGAACATCAGGAATGACGATGAATTTTGTTTCTTGTGGGCAGTGACAGCAGCACTTTATCCAGCTTCCCGAAACGTAGACAGAACGTCATCTTATCCACATTTCAGTGTAGTGAACCTAAACTACGAGGGACTATGTTTTCCATTCGCGTTACGTGATATTAACAAATTCGAGGCAATGAATAATTTGTCAATAAATGTTTATGGTATTGAATGCGATTATAATAAACAGAAAAGTGAAATCGTTCCATATTATATAAGTAAACATGTCAATACGAAGAATAAGTCACCAATTCACTTGCTTATGATTGCAAGTGATATTGAAATCGATAATAATGATTCAGAAAAAGTATATCATTTTGCATTAATTCGAAATCTATCACGTTTAGTATCAATGCAAATATCCAAACATAAAACACATTCGTTGATTTGTGATCGATGTTTGTGTCACTTTCAATTTCAATATTCTTATGAAAATCATCGACAAGATTGCATCAATATGAATAAAATGGCAAGAGTGATATTACCGAATGAAGAAAACAATCTATTATCATTCAGCAATTACAAATTCAAAGAGGCTGTACCATTTGTCGTTTATGCTGATCTTGAGTGTATCTTGGAACCAACCACAAACGCACAGCAAAAACATATTCCACACAGCATAGCCTATTATTTACACTGCTCCTATGACAATTCATTGTGTAAATTTGAATTGATGCGAGATGCCAATTGTATTGAATGGTTTGTTGACAAACTCAATGTCTTAGCACAGCAGATCAACCAAATTTACTCAAAAATAATACCAATGAAACCATTAACAGCCGATGAAAAAAATGAATTTACCAACGCTTCAGTTTGTCACATTTGTGAAAAACCATTCAGTTCAAGTGATAACAAACATCATGATCATTACCATTTAACGGGCAATTATCGTGGTGCTGCACATGAAAGCTGCAATTTGAGCTATCAATTACCATTTTATATTCCTATTGTGTTTCATAATTTATCTGGTTACGATTCACATTTTATACTCAAATCTTTGGCAACGTGTTTAAGGGATCAATATCACTTTTACCAATAAACAAAGAAAAATATATATCTTTCAGTAAACAAGTTACAAATACGAAAATAACTCTTCGTTTTATCGATTCTTTACGATTTATGGCTAGCAGTATTGATAAATTATCATCATATTTGAGGGATGATGATAAATTAATTACACGAAATGTATATAAGGATAATGAGCAATTCAGGTTAGTCACAAGAAAGGGTGTTTTCCCCTACGAGTACATTGACAATTGGGCAAAACTTGATGATAAACAATTACCGGAGAAAGATAAATTCCATTCGAAATTGAATAATGATGATATTTCAAATGAAAATTATGAACATTCACAAGAAGTTTGGGAAAAATTTAACATCAATACATTGGGTGAATACTCAAATCTATATCTGAAGACCGATGTATTACTTTTGGCAGATATATTCGAAAATTTCAGACGTAACTGCTTCTCATCATATAATTTGGATCCTTTGCATTATTACACCGCTCCAGGATTGGCTTTTGATGCAATGCTCAAGCATACTAATGTGCAGTTGGAACTTTTTACTGATTCAGAAATGCTATTGTTCATCGAGAAAGGTATAAGAGGTGGAGTAGCTCAATGTTCAAATCGCTATGCCAAAGCGAATAATAAATATATGGGCGACAATTATGACCAAACCATTGATTCATCATATCTTATGTATTTTGATGTAAATAATTTATACGGTGCAGCTATGTGTGAATATTTACCATTTGGTGGATTTGCGTGGGAAAAAAACATGTCTATTGATGATATTTGCAGTATTCCAGATGACTCATCAACTGGATACATCTTTGAAGTGGATCTAGATTATCTGGAAGAACTTCATGATTTACATCGAGATTTACCACTGTGTCCTCAGCATTTTATATCGCCAACAGGAAAGAATTCTAAATTAGTAACAACGCTCCACCCAAAAGAAAAATATATTATTCACTACAGAAATTTGAAGCGATGTTTAAGCTTGGAAATGAAAGTTGTTAATATCCATAGAGTTCTCAAATTTCAGCAATCTCCATGGCTAAAAAAATACATAGACTTGAATACAGATTTGCGGAAAAAGTCACAAAATGAGTTTGAAAAGAATTTCTACAAATTAATGAATAATGCTGTATTTGGTAAGACCATGGAAAATGTTAGAAAACATAAAGATGTTAAATTGGTGACACAATGGGGAGAAAGATGGGGTGCAAGATCACTCATTGCCAAACCAAACTTCCATAGTTGCACTATCTTCGATGATGATATGGTAATAATTGAAATGGATCGTGTTAAAATTACATTCAATAAACCAATATACATAGGATACTGTATTCTTGATGTATCCAAAATATTCATATATGACTTTCATTATAACTATGTAAAGAAAACATTCCCACACAATCAATCAAAATTGATGTACACCGATACAGACAGTCTCTTGTATTATTTAACTGTACCAGACGTATATACGATTATAAAACGTGATATCTACAAATTTGATACAAGCGATTATCCACCTGATAATGAATATGATATACCATTAATGAATAAAAAAGTGATTGGTTTAATGAAAGATGAAAATAACGCTAAATTATGACTGAGTTTGTTGGGCTACGTGCAAAATTATACACATTCAAAATATTAGGTGATGATAGTGATAAAAAGAAAGCTAAAGGTATTAAAGGGTCATCATTGCGCCAAATAACTTTTAATGATTATAAACAATGCCTTTTCAATCATCAAAATTTAATTGTTGATCAATATTTGATTAGGAGCAAGAAACATGAAGTCTGTACGATACAACAACGAAAGTTGGCACTGAGTTGGATGGATGACAAACGAATTGTATCACATCAAACGACCGATACTTTACCATGGGGCTATCGAAAACTCCACGATAATGTTGATGATGTGGAAATGTTATATAATAAGATATTGCTATAATTTATATTGGTATAGAGGAGAGAATAAAAAAACTTTTTACCAATTTACATGTCCACTTTATTTATCCAACTATTATGTGAATTATCAAATCCCAACCATTTAACATAATATTTATTTCCACGTTTACGTATAACCTTTTCCACAAGATAGGTATCTGGATATTTCACTTTGGTGAGCTCTTCTTCATAGAAACATCCACTGATTCGTTGATCCTGGTAATCAATGAGTTTGTATGTTGGTGGAGTGGTATTCAGCACTTCGTCGATGGTAAATATTTCAGTTGTCCAATTTGGTGTATATCCCTTATCGAATAAATGTTTATATTTGCTTATTCGAACTTTATCACCGATTTGAAATTTATGTCTGTGCTTTTTAACAACATGATGATGCTTGTATACAGTTTGAAGTAGAATTTTTTCATTCATTGTTGTAACTTCTTGAGGTTTCATTTTGATCGTTCGATGTTTGGTATCATTGTATTGCGCAATCAAATCAGGTATTATGTCAATCTACTTGTATGTTTCACGAAGACTGAATTGTTTCCACATTTTATTCTTTAGGGTACGATTAAAACGTTCACATATTGAAGCTTTCAAATTGCTAAATGTTGAATACAATTCAATATTGTATTGTTTCATGAGTAATTTGAAATCTTTGTTGTAAAATTCATTTCCTCGATCAACGTGTAATTTTTTCGGAGTGCGTCCAGTATTCAAGACGGATTCCATCGCATTTGTAACATCTTTCCCATTTTTAGTCTTTAAAGGTATGGCCCAAGCAAACTTTGAGAATATATCAATCAATGTTAGCAAGTACTTGTAGCTATTATTTTTCGTTGCATATGCTATCATGTCAACGAGATCTGCTTGCCAAGTCTCATCCAATCCCCTCATATCAACATGACGTCGAGCATAATGTACACGAGCAGGTTTATGCAGCTCTTCCACTAATGCTACCTTTCTGTTCAATATTGTGTCCACGTTTTTGTCAACCATTGTGCTGCTCATATTTCTTCAACTGTTGGATGTGAAATGATGCTTAAATGTTGGAGGCAAATGTTTTTTCTATATTATTGCTGTGAATTTTTTTGAACATCAATATCATGACGTATAGATGCAATATTTTTTTTTTGAATATCAAAATTATTGCGCATAGTTGATACATTCTTTTTTTGAACATCAACATCATTACGTATAGATGCTATACTCTGTTCAATTTGTTCAAGTTCATGATTGATAGTAGTCATCATAGTTCTAAAGGACACCGCATCATTTGCATCTTTAGGACTAGCAACATTACATAACCGTTTATTCACCATGTCATACTGACCATCAGTGGTGACTTTGAATCCATAGCCAGGAGGACCACGATTACTATCTTTGTCATCACCTTTTTTTAATTTCCGACCAAATATATCTACACTCATTTTTCCTACCCACCCGGTTGTTACAGTTCAACGGCTGCCTGATGAATGGATTGAAAAAAATGTAGCGGCGATTAGTGAATAATTTCAGCCTCTCGTAATTCCTCAATGATGGAGATGATTTCATTCGTATGACTAGGATTGCCAGCTGCTTGAGATGCTAAGAGTAGACGAAGACGATCAACAAGTTCATTTGAATCATCCCAATACACATAATCAATTGCTTGATTATTTTTCTCACTAATTTTATAGTAGGGTAATGCTTTCCCCAATCTTTTTCTCAGCTTCATTTTTTTCTGTGGTGATGAAATAGAATTTGCGATGTAATTTTCATATTTCAAACCTTCATCCAACATCAAGCTTCCATCAGGATTATAACGTTTGTATAATGTGTTGGTTGAATTAATGATTTTGTTATAATTTTTTTTATCAGTATCACTTATGAGTGAAACATTCGGTGTTTTGTTAAATAACAACTCAATTAATCCGGGTGTTTCTGCATATTGTTCATTGGCAACACTAATCATGTTATTCTTAAACTCAATAGATGAATCACCCACCATTAATCGATTATCTTTCAACTTACGAACACCAAATCTCGTATCCAATCCTTTATTGTTGCTGAACAACTCCTTCAGATATAATGTCGAATTATTTTCATGTTGTTTCAATGGTGATTTTTCAAATGGAATATTATCACTCTCAAATTGATCATTTGTTTCATTTTCATGTTGTTGTTTCAATGGTGAACTCTTGAATGAAATATCATCATAATCAAATTCATTGATTGTTCCATTCAATGCACTGTTATTGAATGTATGATCAATTCTACCATCGTTCTCACTTACAGCTGTTGCATATGTTTCATCTAACTCATCTTTCGGAATTATATCTGTAGGCTCATCTTTAATTTCACGTTTCATCTGATTAGATGTAGTAACCAATTTTTCCAAAGGTGTCACTACTGGTTTGAAAACTTCTTTCATAGCTTGCTCTGTTTTGTCTCTACCCAATTTGATCATTCTATGCTTTTGTCGAATGATGTCACTTGCTCTCACTATTTGGTTCAATATATTTTTTTCCTTATAATTCTTATTCGCCATGTTGATATATTCAAGCTCGAATCAGAACTGTGGCTAGAATCACCCACATAATTCAATTTATACTTATGAAACAATCAAATCCCTTTCTATATCTCCCTGATTTAATATCACTATCTTTGTCAATTACCATAAAACTATATTTATCATTCCAACATGCCAAACATAAATCTCGGAATTGCGCATATGTTATGTCTGTATTGATATGATCCTCATGGATATGCTTGAGATTCATTTCATTTTGTTGAAATAGCACTATCAAATTGGTATTATCTCGCACAAGATGTTTAGGAATATGTGTATACGTTTGACAAAGATAAAACAAGTCAACGTCTCTATGTCGACCCATACAGAAGAAAGCTCTGATGTTGTCTTGCTTCTCGCATGCGACATCATCAAAAATCATTATGGAATTTGGTTGCGCATCTTCAGGTTTTACAACTTCTTCATGCTCATTGAATGGGAAATATCCAACACCTTTCACTTGTTTCAATACATTCTCCAAATACTTGTACTTTGGTTGATTGAGTGATTTTGAATAGATATAAATATTTTCAAATCTCAAGCCATTCGGGTGTGTAATGAGTGCTAAAAGTGCATTAGTCTTACCACAATTTGATGGGCCACAAAAAATAGCACGTATACTATTCGGTAATAATTTTCCATGACGTTTCTTCAAATTTTGTTTCGGTATTCGATTATCGAAGTTCATAATTGGTAATGTTGTTGTCTGCTTGTCAAATTTAACTTTGACTAGTTGTTTCTTATGCGTCATCATGACTATGACTAACTATTATTCATAGAAAGATGTCTTCTTATACATATATATATATATACATATGTTTTAATACAACGATTTTAGAATCATTTATTCGGTGACTGTCATTGAAGATACATGTCACCGCGGAGACGTGATACTCACGGTAAAGGTCTCGTGAACAGTATTATTAATAAGCTTCCTTTTGAAGTTCATATTCCTGGTTATCAATATTGTGGTCCTGGAACCAAATTATCGAAGAGATTAGCTCGTGGTGATCCCGGTATCAATCCTCTTGATGCTGCATGTAAGGATCATGATATTGCATATTCAAAGAATCGTGATGATATTATTGAGAGGAACAAAGCTGATAAAGTGCTAGCTGAAAGAGCTTTGGAACGTGTTCTCAATAAAAACGCGAGTATTTGTGAGAGAGTAGCGGCTTTGGGTGTAACTCATATCATGAAGTTGAAATCAAAACTCGGTGCGGGTGTGGGGAGAAAAAAGAAACAAACGATGAAGAAAAAGAATATTATGAAGTTGAAATCAAAACTCGGTGCGGGTATGAGGAGAAAGAAGAGACAAACGAAGAAGATAAAGAAGACGTCATTCAAACAAATTGTTAGAGCAGCGAGAAATTCAATGCGAAATTCTGATGGCGATGTACTCAAGTCTGCGTTGAATGGTGCACGTGCTGCTGTGAAAAAAGCTGGTGGAAAAAGTAAAGTGGACTCACCGCCACGCATTTTACCTGTACCATTGAAAATAGGAGGAGTTTTACCATTACTTTTACCTATATTTGCTGGGCTGAGCGCTATTGGAAGTTTAGCTGGTGGAGTTGCTGGTATAGCTAAAGCTGTCAATGATGCGCGTGCAGCAAAACAACAACTGGAGGAGAATAAACGTCACAATATGAAAATGAAGGATGTGGCATTAGGGGGAGGATTGTATTTGAAACCATATAAGACTGGAATAGGTCTTTATTTGAAACAAGCAGCAAAAAACTTATAAACCTACCACATCGAGCGCTAACTGATGCTGATCTTATCAAATATGCGAAACTTATGCATATCCCACATTTTCGTGGGGTATTCATGCGAAATAATTTGCCGGCAACTGGTCCACGAAAATATGAATCTGCTATTATCAATCTTGATGATAAGGATGGTCCCGGCACACATTGGGTAGCATATGAAAAGAAAAACAATGACGTAACATATTTTGATAGTTTCGGTAATTTGCGACCTCCACAAGATTTAATGAAGTATCTCGATGTTGGTAGTGTAAAATATAATTATGAGAAATATCAAGATTACAACACATTGATATGTGGACATCTATGTTTGAAATTTTTAACTAAACAACTATAAAATAAATGTGTAATGATAATTGAACATCAGTCATGGATGATTCATTGACATTGACAGTATCTGGACGATCCTCCATACTCGAGGCCCAATATTTTCCACCAATTGAACTGTCACCGGAAAAAAATTATGTATTGGGGCTCATTGAATTGTTAACATTCAATTCAATTCCCAATATTGATGAGACTAACAACCAATCTCGCTTGATTGATGAAAAAAATTTAGCTGATACTAAGACCGATCTTCCGATGGGATCTCGCACAATCTTCATACCTACAGGCAGCTATGAAATTGAAGATATTGATAGTTATCTGCAAAAAGCCTTACCAGATGTATCTGTAACCCTCAAACCTAATAACAATGAATTATGCTGTGAAATCAAGTGTGATCGTTTTATAGATTTCACAGCGAAGAACTCAATAGGACAATTACTTGGATTTAAACCACATATCTACCCACCCAACATAACCTACAAATCAGATTCACCTGTGACAATTTTGAAAGTTAATGCACTTCGTGTTGAGTGTAACATTACAACGGGTGCTTATATCAATGAACATCGAGTGCACACGATTCATGAATTTTTCCCCAGTGTCCCACCAGGATATAAGATTGTTGAAGTTCCAACACACGTCATTTACATGCCAGTCGCCGTGAAAGCAATACAACATCTACAGCTGAGAATAGTTGATCAAAACAATCATCTAGTGAATTTTCGCGGTGAAGTTATAACGATAAGATTGCATTTGAAATCGATGAAGTAATGGGGATTGTATATGATACTGGAGACACAATTACGCAAGCATCATTACCATCATCATCGATAGTTCATGGTAGGAGCTATAAAAGTGGGGGAATATGCCGAAAACTCATCAGTCATCGAATGCAAGGCGGACAACTAACACATCAAAACATTCAACTGTTAAAGAATCTCGGTCTGAAATTACGTGGAAAAAAAAAATAAAATTTTGTTGTTGTTTGTGCTGTCTGATACCATGGAAAAAATTTTAACAATACAAAAACCAATTATTTTCGATGAATCTATTGCACATTATGAGATTCATGCACATCAACCATATGCAACATCAACATTCAATAACAATGATGAAATCCGTATCGCAGTACAACATCAGGACTTATGCTTATTAGCAAGCAAAAGCTCATTGCATATCTGTGGAAGACTAACTAAAAATGATTTAACTGCAGTCGCGACTACAACACTTGTCAATCTAGCTGCTTGTCATCTATTCGAAGAAATACGCTATGAATTGAATGCTGTTGAAATTGATCGCTGTAAAAATGTTGGTATAACCACACTTATGAAGGGATATACTTCATTGGGCTCAGAGCAAAGTTATCTTTTGGAAAATGCTGGATGGTTGTCTGCAAATGTGACTAAAATAATCAATGCTGCTGGCTACTTTGATATCAATATTCCACTTAATTTATTGTTGGGATTCGCTGAAGATTATGGAAAAGTCATTGTAAATGCCAAGCATGAATTAGTTCTCACAAGAACAGGTACAGATGTGAATGCTTACGTTCAAACTGAAGACGAAGATATTAAACTTACTCTGGAAAAGATTGAATGGCTAATACCATACATCAAAGTCTCAGATCCACAAAAAATTCAACTATTGAATTATATTGCAAAAGATCCAGCCATTCCTATGAGCTTTCGTACTTGGGAATTGTACGAGTACCCATTGCTTCCATTATCAATGAAAAATGTTTGGGCTGTCAAGACTGCAACGCAACTGGAGAAACCTCGTTACATCATACTAGGATTTCAAACTGGAGTAAAGAATTCAGTAGGAAAAAATAACAGTCGTTTCCATCACTGCAACATTCGAGACATCAAAGTGTTTCTCAATTCACAATCATATTCATATGGAAATCTCAATATTGATTTTGATCGTAATCAATACGCTATATTGTATGATATGTACACAAATTTCCAAACATCGTACTATGGAAAACGGGCTGATCCCATGTTAAATAAAGATGAATTTGCAACAGTCGCACCACTCATTGTTATCGACTGTTCGAAGCAAAATGAAAATATTAAATCTGGACCAGTAGATGTGAGAATTGAGTTTGAATCCCCCAAGAATTTTCCTGCCAATACTTCCGCTTACTGTCTAATTCCACATGATCGTATAGTTGAATATAAACCCATCAGTGGTACTGTACGAAAATTGATATGAATAAATAAATAAATGTCTCTTCAATTAAAATCTCAACCTGATATTCATGCAATGTATGTGTACAATTATTTTTGAGTGACGATCTCAAGTAATTGTTAACTGTAATACATTTCACCATGACTTTAATGACGAAATATATATTGTGATGATGTGGCTTTGCTCATCATCACTTATCATTCACGAAAAAACTGTTGCTGCGCTGAAAGAAATAATAAACGATATATTATAATAAGTATGTAACCGAATCAATGTAGAGAACTAGAAGACAGTACCTCGACGATATATTATAATACAAGTATGAATGAATTGATAGAATGAATGCGGTAAACATTTCAACAGCGTAGCCAAGCTGAGGACAGTCCGGGTCAATATCAAGGATCTTCACGTCAAATCTCTCTCTTGGTCCGTCGAAATTGGCAAGAAAACAGTGAAAATTATGACAACCAGTATAATCAAGCAAGAACCATCCGGATAACCTACAAAAAGCAATAATGTCTAATCTGAGTGAAAGAAACAGTAACACATTGAGAGGATATTTACCTATGGAATATCAACATCAATGAATCCGGATCAATTGAGAAATATTGGAAAACAACAACAACAATCCAATCTATAATGAAAGGCAGTCAGCCAGAGAACAACATGCCCACCTGTCAAAACGCTGAGAAGGCGAATACAATAGAGGTTATCGCCGGACTACAGAAAATGGCGTATGAAGTACACGAGCCGGACTACGGAAAATGGCGGATAGGACGCACACGCCCAGTGCGTGCAATAGAGCAACATCGATAAAATAATAGACAGATCGATCATAACTTCAATATCCAACGTTACTATTGCGCAATCGCCCGCCAGAGTCCGCGTAAGGTCAAGGACAAGCCAATCACAGTCCGGAGAAAATTGCAACCAATGTTCTGACCAATAGTAGATGACCGGAGAGAGCGTCGAGGAGAAATGAGAATAAGGACAAGACGAAGCAACACGAGGAAACGAGAAGACGGCCATCTTGACTTCACTTCGAGATTGTTACTCCATGCGTGTAGAGCGTGCCTGTTGGAAAAAGAGAATAAAGAGTATCAAAGAGGAAAATTGAGATCATTAAGAGAGGAAAAAATAATATAACGCAAGGAAATAAAGTATACCGAAGGATAATCGAGGATTGATTGAGTCAAATTATAGACAAGAAACCGTCGAATTGTAAGGTAAACTATTCCCCGCAATATATTAGCACGTGTTGCCATTGTCCGGCCTCGTGGTGGTATAATTGTCTTGATATTGTTTTTTATACGTTTCTTTTGGCGCAGCAATAGCCATCTCAAGTCTTTTAAATGTCAAATGAGGACATCGAAATAAGATCATTTGTTTGTAAGATTTAAGTAATCGAAGAAAAACCGTAAAAGAAGTAGTGATAGATTAATGTAAGGGTTTGTATACCCATCACGAATCACACGCACCCAATTGGGACAACAACCGGAATTATTAATATAAATTGTTTAAAAAAGTAATTCAAATAAGTGTAAAAGATTCAATGTAAAATTATAAAAAAAGAGATTAACCGGAATAACTATTAAATACAGCCCTTAGAAAAGGCTATAATATTATTCATTATTGGAGAGAATATAAGTTTTGCGCTAGAAGTATGAATTATTGAGCGAGTCAAAAGTTCATATTATATTGTTTTCATTATCATATTGTTCTGTTCTTGGTAGTTATCACTTATTTTGCTTCTTAATTAAATCAACAAATTATAGTAAACAAAGTGTGTCAAAATAATTTTGTCCAGAATATAAAAAATAGTAATAAAAATAATCTGTTCGATTTAACAAAAATCTAGCGCTGGGAAAGAAAAAGAACGTCCAATAGAATTACCCCAGGATTCTATTGAGTATTTTCATCTGGGGTGGCATCTCTTGTTTTTTTTTTGTGTGAAGAAAATTGAAACATTTGTGACGGTAAGTCTGGATTTGAATATATTTCCGGATTTTAACCTTTTTGAGGAAAGGCGACCGTCATAATATATATTCAATTCTTTCTTGTTCTTCTTTGCTTCTGAGATGTATAACTTCTTCTTTAATTGAGAAATATATAATTATAATTTTGTAATGTTAAATAAAGCCGGATATTATATTAGTATGTGATACAAATATAAAAAATTGTAATTAACCAGGATGATAACTTGAAAATATATTTGTTTTGTCTTTATTTTCTTAATTTTCTCAATTCAATAAAGAAAATAGAGGGAATAAATGCTTAATATATATTACAAGAGTAACTGAGAAATTAAAAAAAATTAATATCGTATAAAAATTGTGTTGATAATGAAAATGAACATCATGAGCAAAAATATAGAAAATCGACCATATTTCAATCCTTGCAATAAATCATTCTCAACATGTACCTATAACAAAAAAAATACAAGTAAGCGTAAATAATAATTATGATACAAAATAAATAAACAAAACTAATAAATTAATATACATACCACTACATGTCGTAGAAAGTATAAATCGCACCCTTCTCATCCCAGATAGAATGACCCCAATCTGCACTAGGGTGGTTCTCACCCCAACGACCATCATGCATCCACCTGATGCCAACGAAATCGAAAATCAAATCATCATTATTGAATTCATGCCCCAGCTCGACCATGAGAAGAGTGGCCTCCTTCCTCTGAGCCTTCCTTAGTTCACGCTTAGCGCATCGCGCTTTGATGTCCATATATTTGCCTTCTATGAGACTTGGCTTAGGATGCTATAAATAACAATATTGAATTAAAAAATTTGAATAAAAAAATTTTGAATTAAAAAACATAATCTGCCACATACGTTCCATCTCAGATCTATGATGGTATCAACTAGACGTATTATCACATTTCGAAATTCCACCAAAAGCTGAATCTGACTGGCACTGAGCGCATCAACCCAAGCCAGTATATCGATGGACTGATTGATTTTCCTCAGCAATGTTATCAAATGAATGAGGTAGACGAACCAAAATTCCCAGTGAAATAGCTAAAAAAATATTAAATAAATTTTAATTATAATAATATTGATACATACACTTCAATGTAGTTCTTTGAGCATCGAATACGAGATACCCGACGTTACACGTTTGAAATACCAAAAAAAATATATTACACAGTAAGGGTTGATAGTAATAAGTGGTTGCAATAATGAAACTCTGTACTTACATAACGCATCCCCTTTTCACTGATGATATCACGCCTCACTTTGCCCATTCTTTTCGTTATTTTGATATGAAATTTCAATTAATATTTTCAGTACTTCACTAAACACGCGTTGCTCTTTGACTGAATTGTAAACCACACTTGGCTTCTATTGAGACAAAATTTCATCTTGATTTTACCCGTGATGTCATATTACACTCTCACTATTCACAATGCAGATGTTTATGTTTCGACAATTCTTTTAAACAACACACATATTCTAACGTTTGAAAATACATTCAAATGACATCTGGTTCATATCTTGTATGCGTGACATGTGGTGGGGATTTCAGACCGCTTATAAAACTATGATGCCCACTTGCCGATAAAAAAAAACGGCCTACAATAGTGTGACCTACAAATAGGTAAGCTAGATAATAACTCGCGTCACTACCGCTGGTAAGGTAGGTAATGACATAGCTTGGAACAAAAACCTGTGATGGTAAAGCAGATTGATCCAGAACCCCGATAGTGGCGCCTCTTGCGGCCAAAATGATGCTGTTTGATCCAGAATCCCCCTTATTTTACTACTCTGGTTGTC
>OW445486.1:3423755-3489974 GCA_918226075.1 Microctonus brassicae | reverse complement strand
ATTTTGTGCCTTGCAAAAAGTTTAACTCCAAACGAAATATAGATAGACCACTTGTTACTGAAGACAACACTACAATGATCGAAAATATCAAATATGAATTTATATGTTAACAAATCGTGTACGTAGTGCCTTTTTTGTTCACATTCTTCCTGTATTCAAGTGGGGTATAAGATGTCCCCCACTTGGGGTATAAGATTCCTAAATGTAAACAAATATTATGTAAACACAAAATTTTTAATTCCAGGAATCTTGTGTCTTCTTACATTTATAGTTTGATTTTCATTTCCTAGTGCGATCGTGACAGTAAAATTTGTTTTGAGGCGTACATATAGATCATTTGTTTACATCTATACCTTCCTCGACAAAATAAGACTTGACAAAGTCTCATTTCGTCGAAAAATATCAAACATAACGTAGAAATAAAAAAAAAAATTTTGAAGCTTCGATATCTCGAAAACTAAGCGAGATATCGAAATTTTTTATTCCTCAAAAACGTCTTATTTCGTCGAGTTCTACAAAAATGCATCGTCATTTGGCGGCGCCACGGAAACCGTATACTTGCCTATCATTTTATAAAGATAAGGTATTTGTACTCACTTTAGCTGATGACCGATACGTTTGATAATCATTGAATTTCACGTAATGACAAAACTGGATAATTACAATGATAACATCTCACAAAGCACAACACGGCACTGTTATAATTGAACAGTGTAAGACGAAACACATGACTAACAACTGCATTACGGAAACTCTATTGTTACTATGTCACTATCGTACAATAAGCGAAACTTTCCGATGATTTTACGGAATAGACCAATCGATTACTGAGCTCCATTATAAAAATCTTACGGTTCATAACGAATACTTAACGCAAAAACTATAATATTTTTTTGCATGGGCCGCTGAACAGCGCATATTTGTGTGCTGCCATGTAAAAATTCCATACAAAATTTCATTTTATCAATATTTTCCACAGTTTTTTATATATCATGAAGTGAAATTTGATTTAGCACTTTCCATATTTTAATGCTTCTCTATTTTTAGAATGCAGTATAGTAAATTTTGATGTGGCTCATTTCAAATTCAGTCGAATTCTAGGTGAATAATTTTGGATACTCGAATCAATATTTGGGAATTGTTCAGTTGTCTCACTGTAACAGTAATTTTAACGATAATTTTCAACCCGAAATTCTCTCCATGTATCTTTTGGTTACGAAAATAGATAAAACTAGTTTGAGTATGGGAAACTTTTTTCATATCGATTCATATTCAATTCATTTAGCCATAAATATAATTATCATACGTGACATTAATGTCTCCTAACCTAAACATGTTTTGAATTTATCAATATGATGAACAATTAGTTGTTTATCTACTCAATGATATTGATGATAAGCGTTCCATTTTTAACGTTTGACAATCATTGGAGCATTCTTTTCTTTCTCATGAAATCTTGTGCATCCATTCATCTTCATGTGATGATATTAATTATTAACACGTATATACACGGGGCCTTCAATGAAAACATCTGGCCACCATAAATTATTTGGCTCTAATCTCAGATATAATCAAGTTTTTAGATAAGTTAACGTGATTTATGAAACCGATGTGATAAAAATAGCAAACAACTATTTTGAACTTGACAAATTTTTTTATATCCTGGTTAATGTGAATTTTTTCAAAGGTGTAATTATGAAAAGTGAACCACTCACCATCAGGAGAATATGGGTTGTTTGGATTTAACGGCTGAGTTGCCGAAGAGAAGCTCGATGATTCCCCGTCGCGCATTGATAAAGCAGCCAAATAATTACCTATTAACAAGACCATAATAAATTGTCATTATACAGAGAAAAACCATTATTCGTGGGAGAAATGAACTATTTTTAGCTTGTGAAAAGCTTATGAGAGACTATAATGTCATGATAATCAATGAAACATCTTCAATTTGGGTGTAGGAGAATATTTGGAAAATTTCATGAAGCTGGTGATTGCTACCACTCAATCAAGAGGGGCAGCACTCCTCGATGTATCACTAGTGCAGCGCAGCGCGCGCACCAAATTACAATCTTGACCCTAGGCGGCTATTAATAAATAAGGATAGCACTGATCAACGGCCTTCATAATTTTGACTACGACGCGGTGAATAATAGTCTCGGATGCAGCCTAGTGGCAGTGATGGGATAGAGCATTTGTATCTCATGGCAACTAGCACAATTTCCCTCTCCATGCTGAAAATGCGTAGCCGTAGCCGTCACTGCAATACTGTGAGGGCTTTGTATCATTTGTTGTAAACTTAACTGTATTTAACTGTAAACAGCACACGGCAAAGGACCTTATGATGGAATTAGTGGAACAGTTGAAAGAATGGCCGCACCAGCTAGTCTAGAGTTACCACCTCATCTCGAAATATTGACACCAAAACAATTGTTCGACTGGTTGTCCCAAAATTTACCGAACATCAATATCAGGTTTTCAGTAGTTCAACAATATGATGAAATGAAACAAAAATCAGACGTTCGTTGCACAAATGCTGAACTAATACCGGCAACACAAAAAATTCATGAAGTTACACCTTTATCAAGTCATACAGTGGAGGTGACGCCTTATTCAGACTCAGAAAAGTATTCAATCCATAGCACAATTGAAAAAATTGAAAAAAAATCGTTACGTGCTGAAAAATAACAAAAAAAATTCGTTCATATCTAAAATAATCACACTAAAGAAAATCGTTCTGACTAAGACATGTAAGATTATTTCCTATAAATTTATCCGTAACAATTTTGGAAAATATTCAAATTACAAAAAATAAAATTATCGATAATTTGATGAAAAAGAAAATTTCAAAATTCGATAAAAAATGGACATAATTGCGATCACATCCTGAACAATGGCTTGAAAATTTCGTTATCTGGAGTGTTATTTAGGGAAAAATTTTCGAAAAAATCGAAGGTGTCGAACTTTATGAAATTCACGATTTAAATATTCAAATGTGAATAACTAAGTGATAATGACTTCGGATAATTTTTTGTATTTTTTTCCTGGAACTACATGCGAAAACGAAAAAAATGACTACCAATTTTTTTCGGATATTGATATTTATCACAAATCTATAATCAATTGGAAACTTTTTACTCAAAAATTTCAAAAATTAATAACTCAATAACGGTTTGAAATAAAAGGCAAAAAAATCAGCATGCAAGTTGTTTTCAATACGTACTACAACGTATAAAAAAATTAACGGAATCGAAGAGGGTCGCGTCCAAACGTTTGCCGAAATGACATGGAATGCCCCATATACATCATAATAGAAAAATAATTTAATCATCAGTCGGCTATTTCCATTTTTTCATCACTACTTCAGTTTTTAACAAGGAAATCTTCCGAGGTGTTTCTTTCCGATTTTGTTGCGGTTATAATATGTTAATATGCATCGAAAAAGATGAGATACGTTATTTTGTTTTTGTGCGGAAAAACTTTTTTACGGGGTGAAAAGGACCCCTGAAGTTGATGTCCCATGGGAAAGGTTTTTAGGTTTCACATATTTCTAAATGATATTTTTAGAAACGAACGAATGGATGAAAATCTACATTAAAAACGATCAAAAACGCATGTAGTATTACATTTACATACAAAAAAGCAAAATAAAAATTTCGAGCCGTTAAAAATGAAAAAAAACTCATAACAAAAAATCTATTAGTTTTTTTTTTATGAGAGCAATTTTAATCGAAAGAGCGTAAAGAATTATCAGATACATGTCTTTGTATTTGCTGGAAACTCATGGTTAGAAATGCTCTAAAAATGACTCAATCCATATTTGTACAGGGTGAGTCAAAAGTCCCGGGACGGCATGATAACTAGGCGCGAATGCATTTTCGGAAAAATATTTCAGACAAAAGTTTCAGTGTTCTTCTTGAGTTATCACAGGGTTACTGTGGGTTTGTCCTTGGACATCACCTTCATAGTTATATTAAGGTCGAAATTGTTTTTTCAAAAGGAAACCCTAATTTTTTATCTTGGAATCTGATTCTGTTGTCAAAAATACGTAAATCTGAATCATTTTTCTGAATTATTGCATGATGGCGCTGTAATCGTAAAAGAGGATATAACACACGAAAATTTCAAAAATAACGCATTTCCTCACCAGTTACCCATTATTTGTTTATTAAGAGTAAGGGACATCGAAAATTTCATATGAGAATTTGATTGGCATTAATTTCACTAAACAAATCTCTCTAGGAATGTTGCAAAAGAAATCGGTAGATCACAGAATCAGATTCCGTAATATGAAATTAGGGTTTTCATTTGAAATTTCAAAGTTGCTCCCTACCCCACTCACTGGATGGGAGGTAGAGTTATCGAATTTAGCGTCGTTGGATACATTCATAAGAAATATTGATGACTTGTTTTTCACTATTGCGATTCAACGTTTATTGATGGGCAAATGTGATATTCCCAAAATCTTCATGTTTCATGGATTCTTCCACGATTACAGCAACATTTTGCAATAATTGAGATAAATGGTTTAAACAAAATTTAAGTATTTTTGACCACAGAATCAGATTCCAAGATAAAAAATTAGGGTTTCTCTTGAGAACAACAATTTGACTTCCATATAACTGTAAAGGTCATGTCCAAGGACAAATCCAGAGTAACCCTGTGATAATCTAGGAAGAACACTGAAACTTTTGTCTGGAACATTTTTTCCGAAACTGCATTCGCGACGAGTTATTATACCGTTTCGGGACTTATGACTTACCCTGTACAGATATGAATTGAGTCATTTTCAGAGCATCTTTAACCATGATTTTTTAGCAAATACAGAGACATGTATCTGGTTATTTTTGACGCTCTCATGAAAAAATAACCGATAAATATTTTGTTATGAATTTTTTTCCATATTCAACGGCTCAAAATTATTTTTATTTCTTTTTTTTTAATGTAACACTACATGCATTTCTCATGGTTTTTCATGTAGATTTTTTATAGGCTCCGCCCTTAGGTAAAATCCCAATAACGATGTCTTTACTAAATTAGAATTTATTTATTTTTTTTTGGTATCAGACCATCACAAGAATTGCAACGATGTCAGCCAAGACGCAGCTTTTCTTTGCTTCCTCTTCATGGGCCTGTACATTTCGCAATTTTCGATTTTTTTCTTGCGGTTTTTTTCATACATTCTTGAAACATCAAGAAAACTTTTGAAAAAATAGATGGTAAAAATTTTTCCTGATTTTTTTGTCTCTCTCCGAAAAACACCTTGAATTCCACTCTGTAGACCAGAATACGTCCTTTAAGGGGGTATTCTGGTCTAGAAATTTGAAAAAATCAATTTTTTTTTTTTCACATATTTCATTTGTTTATACCTTTGAGAATATGCCCTTAAAATTTTATTAAAATATATGAATTATATTCGGAGTTATAACGACTTTCGTGATGCAGCAACTAAATCGGTCGGGCGGAGCGCGACGAACAATAGACCGTAGACCTTGCCCGGCTACCTGAAGACCCCAAACTCTCCCCCTTAAGTCATTTGTTGCACATATTTCATTTGTTCAGTGTTAAATTTAGTTCTATTTCGTTCTTCGAGCAAGATAGACACGTGCAAATTTGTGCGAGCAAAATAAAATTGTGAAGAGTGTTAAAATAAAGTATTTGAGGCATTTCAATTGAAATTCATCACTAAAATGGATAAAAAAGGCTCTAGGACGAATAAACCGCGTGCAGATAGACAAAAAAAAACGATCATTCAGAGGAAATCAACACACGACGGAAGATGATACAAGTTTCACAAGTGCATCTGCCGCCAAATTGAGAAAAACGGGAGATGAAGAAGTGCTTGTTGATAATAATTTCGGCTATTGTATTATAGAATTTTTTTCAGTTTTTGCTACACTTACAACATTAATTTTATGTTCTAAATGTAAACAAGAGATTAGATTTTCTCGCACTGCACCACGCGGTCTAAGATTTAAAATCGCATTACAGTGCAGTTGTGAAGAAATTCAATACATACAATCATCTCCGTTTGTGAATAAAGCTTTTGAAATCAATCGTCGAATTGTAACTGCCATGCGACTTTTGGGAATAGGACGTGAAGGAATAAATATATTTTGCAGCATGATGGATATTTGTCAAGGATTATCAATAAGTACATATTTATCTTCCTTAGAAAAACACCTTAAATTCCACTCTGTAGACCAGAATACCCCCTTAAGATTTGATAGGTCGATCTTCAAATGAAAACAAAGCATTCTGCTCATTTTCCGAGATTGAAACGCAATAAAATCAATTTTGATTACACACGTTGAATCCAGAAAACATCTTGAAAATTTGCGAATTGTAGATTCTACTATGCCAGCTATTTCAGATGATGATAGTTACGTAACTGATGAAAAAAAGCCAAAGAAAATATGCAAAGAGCGGAAATATAAATTTCAGCCTTCATGGCAGTGCATAATATTTTTACTTTAGCTATTGACGACATGGTGTTTTATTGACTCGGCTCAGTATGATTGGGGGTATTCCTGGCAAAAAGGTATTCAGTAGTGATATAGGTCGTTTTCTGGATATAAATTCAAATTTCACATTATAGCGTGCCTTATTCCACATCAGTCGGTAAGTTAGAATTCTACATTTCCCGCAGTGGGTTTATGCGATATTACCGATCGAAAATTATGGCTGATTTTCGGTACTATAGTGTGCTATATCCAGTATAACTTTTCTTTCTACTATATAGTTCTGTATATTATCGATTGCATAAATCGATGGAATTCATGATCCACCAATGCGCATGAGACTTTTCTCACGCGGGAAAAAAATTTCATGAACACATTTGAAATAATGTTTGGAGAACAATTATAATTGAAAGATTTTCATGCAATAATTTTCATGAGTGAGTATAACAATCACATTAATCAATCGAAAAAAAGCTAACGGTGATAATAATTATATCATAGCGTAGGATCCACGCATTCCTTCCACCTCATTCACCATTGTTATCCAATGGCAATGTATCTGTCCATCTTTTCTCCCATTCATCCATAACTATCATCCAATCACGTTAGTTCTCGCAATACCCCTTAATTCAATTTTTTTATTATTCAATGATATTTGAGCAGGGCTTTTTTTCATTTTGACCGTTATCACATCAGTTTGACCGTTATTACATCATTTCAACTGTTATTTCAACGACGCAGTAAAATTTGGTGTTATGAACAAAGGAATACTTATTTCAACTATTATCTCATTGGCACGGTAACTTTATGTCCTGAAATAGTAGGAGTAGTCGCGTCCGCGGAAACTAATTATATTTATTCATGTGAGTTTAATTTTGAATATTTGGAGAATATGACACTTGGGTCCCATGAAACACAAGTAAACCACTGTTTTTACATCGCAACGTGTTGCCGATATTAGCCCAATGATTGACCAATAATCTACACATATATCAAGAGACAGGATAATGTCTCGCGCGAAGTTCTCTGCGGAGCGAGACACTACGTACCGTGTATCTATACACGAAGTCCAAAGTTGGAGAAGGCTACTATGATGAGATTACATGAATGCACAAAATTCAGCGGAAAAATAATAAGCGCAATTGAAAGCTCGTGTCAAAATTATATAATGGAACTAATTTCGTTTTTCTCCTACGTGCCGTTCAATATAAGATATATTGAGTTGAAGTTGAAAACTCATGATTTTCACGATGAAAAAAATTCAGTCTTAGTCGTCGTCGTCTGTTCGACGCATTCATTCGAAAAAAAAAAAAAAAAAAAAAAAAATAAAAGGGCGCCAAGCTTATATATGACAGAAAATTGTGTTGGCTTTTATTGTGTAATAGTTTGAACCATCAATAAAACCAAAAAAAAAGTCTTGAATTAAATCGCGATTCCGACTAGACACAAATAGTATTGATACAAGTCTGAAATATGCTCCACGCAACACATGTCTTGAGTAAAATCAGTCGTGAAAAGGGGTAAGTCGAAAATAAACTTGATTCAAGTTTTCCCTAGTCTTAATTCAAGTCGTTCTTTTGGTCTTGATACAAGTCGTTCATTCAGTCTTGATTCAAGCTGTCTTTTGTCTTGATCTAAAACTTTCAAAATCTGGATCGAAGATTTTTTTAAGCTTGATTAAAAATTTTTTTTAATTTCCAACAAATGATATTATATTTACTCACTATTTTCTGAAAATAGGAATATAAAGCAGAAAATAGATAATCAAAAAATAAGTATGAGCTGTTTTCATGTGATATTCATTACATGAATTGAATAAAAACATGAAAACGACGCAGAACAATAATTTTATACTTTTTGTATGGACTGTGCGTTAGGATGTGCCATTTTTGGGTAACTTTTTTTTTCGTCAAAAAATCGGGGTGAAAACATACTAATCGATAAGAAAAAAAAAGCCTGCTTGAAGCAAAGCTCTTAATTTTAATATTTAAAGGTGGCTCTTCGTGATTTTCGTTTTTCCAATTGAATAACATGTAAAAAAAAATTTTTCCCATGTTATTCAAATGTGCACATTTTACGTGTGAATTGTGACACTTTCCATTCATTTAATTCATTCATAAATTGAACAATAAAACTGATATTTAAGGTAGTTCACAAGGAAAATGAAAAATTCAGGAATGTCCCAAAAATTGGATATTATATTTATGATAACGATATGTAATGGTATAATAAATATTAGAAAGACCAACCGTAAATTATGAGAGATAAATACATTCGAAGTTCGTATATTAAACAGGTTTAACCTCTAAAAATCAGAGCAAATGTGGACATTTTTCCCAATGGTATGAAAACCACATTCACAAAATGAATAAAAAATCACTGATGTACAGAGTAATGAGGCGCGAATTCGCAAAAAATTATAAAAAAAATAATTACCGCATAGTTACGGAGATATAGCCCGTCAAATATCAATTTTGCATGAAAAGTTGCTTAGTTTTAACTGAAAATATTATTATGAGTGAACGATGTGACAACAGTGCATGTAATAATAGTGACATAAAGGCGCGAATATTCAAAAATAATAAATATCAAGATCGTTATGTATAAATCAAAACGCCATTATCATTACATTGAAGTTGATATTAGAATAGTGTTTTTAAAATATTCACAATTATTAATGCAGAAAAATATAATAATTAATAAATTTTTAAAAAACGTTTATCACAGTAGTCAAAGTTGTGTTGTAATATTATAATAATGATAAAATTGCTATTGCTGATTTTGAACGTTTGTCCAAGACTTTTCTTTTAATAAATCTGCATTTGCACCTGACTATCTCCATTTTAAAAGAATAAATTAACTGTTTCCTTCGTACAATTCAACTTTTGTTTACCCAATTTTCAGGTTATACTCAACAATTTGACACTCACATAAAACTAACACATTGGGATTTATCGGAATATGAAAATGCGATGTTGCCACGATTTCAACATTATGAGTATATACTTGTATTGACGTATTTATATAAGCTTAGTTTATGTGTATAAGTGGACAAAACGACTGTACTCGAACAAAAGTTTATCAGTCCGTCCGAAATAAACATTTATTATTTTTCATTTTTTTACGATTTTCATAAACATTATGATCAATAAATAATATTGGTAATATATTTTCAGTATTTAATTCATTTCTTATTTGATTAAAATTTGTTTTCCCAATGGTAATTCCGACTAATTTTTGGAATCGACTGTAGCTTGTGAACTACCTTAATTCTGTTTCAATCTTGGTTTAAAGTATTGTCCGAATGATTAATTTTACAGCGAGAAAATTCCAAATTTGAACTAAGACATTTTCAGACTTGGATTAAGTCATATTTATACTTGGATCAGAACAATTCGAAGACTTGAATCAAAACATATCGTTGACTTGGATCAAGACATTTGTAAATTCGAGGTGTTATCCTTCCATCAAGTCGATTTTCCGCTTGTATCAAGTCCAAGATTTTGATTATTCGTAATAATATCAATTGTCTTGACACAAGTCCTTTTTTCTTTGGTGTACTTTGCAAAAATTACTTTTTAAAAAGATTTGATATGAGCCATTATTGCCAAGTACATAATATAAGGTCATTAGCGATGAGCTTTGACGCTATAGACACCTAGCCGTAAAAAACGTGAAATAGCCGGTGTCCATATTAGTATTGGCCAAGTATAAAAAACTAAAAAAAATTAATTGGAATCAAATTATCAACAATGAAACAATAATAATTGTTCCTTGAAAATATAATTGAGTTGTTTAGGAAATATTTGAGTCAAGATATACAGTAAATAATTTCAATTCGAATTGGAATAAACAGCTTATATATATGCATATTTGAGGTAATAAAATGAAAAACTTATTCAAATGGTGAGATGTTTTTACAAATTCAGATGCGAATTTTAGAATTATGGAAGTAGTTTTAGAAACGGGATTTGAAAAAGTATTACATAGTACTGAATTTCAACCACAAATAGTTCAAAAAAGAAAACTTGGATGAAGCTAATCACGTTGTAAACGTAAAAGAATTTAAAGAAAATGGTACAAGTTGCAGAATTGAAGCTTGAGTTATTAGGTGAACATCAATAAATTCTACGCGATATACAACATAGTTAAATGTAAGTAATCATTAAACAAAGTTTGAGTAATATCGACAAATAAATTGAATGGCTTTTAGTAGAATTTAAGCTAGATTCCTATCGAAATATTATTCGTGTCTCTTGTACGTGTATTTATAACAAGAGTGGCAAATGTGAACACATAGCAGCTGTGATAGATGATGTGATAGATGATGTTAATAATGGACAAAGCTTATTAAAAACTAATTTTGACCACCAGTGGCGTGCTCCCTCGGTCACTCAAATGGCTAAAGAGATGTATTCTAAAGGGAAATATGTTTTTGAGATGTCCCCAACTAACAAAAAACCAAAAATTGAACCAATTAAAACAACCATAGATGAATTAAAGGAGCCTTCACCTTATCGAACAATGCTATTTGGAGCTGCTAAAGGGAATACTTACTACTCTTCAAAAACTCAAATCGCTTCACTTAAAAATATTGAATGATTCAAAATGAACGAATAGATTTTGAATTAATTATAGAAAATTTTTTTCATTTTAAAGAAGATTATGATGTTAATTGTAGTGGTAGTGTAGGTAGTAATTGTGGAGAATATCATGAAAAAAATATAATTTTAACAAAATGTGATATTTTGAAATTGTCAAGTGATACTTTGAAACAAAGTAAATATGATAAGTGGTACCAAGTTAGAAGTCTTAGATTATCTAGTAGTAAAAATGTACATGCTATCAATAGTAGAAAAAGGAAAACGATAGAGTCATTAGTTGATGATATTTTATATAAAAAAAAATTGAATTTAAGTCAACAAAATATGGTTTAAAAAATAATTATTTGAAAAAATAAATGCTACATTGTATTAAATTGGTCACCGTTCATCTCACTATACGGCCGCCATAGGCGCTGCTTTACTTACCTTATATCCCCTCCTACGACAAGCTCATCGCCAATAGACTAACTCTTTACACTTCAATGATAGGTGTCAATGATTGCAATTTTTAAGAAACCTTATCACCAGCTGTAATGAATCTAGTTATTACTGTCGGAAATTTTTCGTCACTTGTTCACTTTTAATACGAACGTACTCGGCACGTCCGAAATAAACATAATTTATGATTACCGAAAAATATCTTGACGCATGCGCTGTGTGGCAGATATGGGTGTTGAATTCTTAATGGTCTCATGTGTATTATATGTATATAATGGTCTTAATGATATTATATGTATATGAAATTCGCTGTCAAAATTACTCATAAGGTTAATGTTGAAGGCTGCTTAAGCTTGTCTCTCTTTAATCTGCACTGTAGTATCTTTTCCTTACTCCTGATACCTCCCATCATTTCGCCTTTTCTTATTACAAGGTCATGAGAACCTTTTTTTAACACACGTTATATCCATAAGTTTGTCCTTTTTTCTCACTCTACTCTGGCGGTCAACTTCAACACTAATGAATGAATATCATCAAGAAACATAATACAAGAAATAATATAATTATTATTATTATGTCTCTACTCTATATTTTTCTGCTTTACCTGTGGGTTCCGAAATAAATTTTATTTCAGGAATCACGCAAGAAATTAATTAATGAAACTTTTTTATATTTTTTTTTATATGAATTATTTGTTTTATTGTTTTGAAGAAGCCCGTTGTATTCTTCATACTAATAATTGTATTGTTGATACTTATACTTGGAATATGACGGGGGTGGTGGTGGGTTTGTCTCGTGAAGTTTGATCATTATCCAATTGATTGATTGATAATATACTTCTATGTGGGAATTGATGACATTTGTTATTAAATTTATGTTCCTATATTTTATGAGAATTCGGAATTTCGTCTATTTTTCAGTAGAACTTCAAATTACGATAGATTTTTATATAGATGAATTATATTCATTTTGTATATGTTTATTAAGTATAAATCAGAAAATATCGATTATCTTCAAAAGTTTCAATTTTAATTATTGTACTTGTAGTAAAAAAAGAAGTGATATCAAAAAAGGACAAACTTTTTTTAAAAAAAAAGAAAAAAAAAGGCGCTAAGTTCATGTGTGGCAGAAAAATTGAATTACAAAAATTACTCTGCAAAAATTGTATATGAAAAAGTTACTTTGAAAAAATTACTTTACAAAAAGATTTGATATCAGTCATTTGTTTACCAAGTACACAATATAAGGTTATACATTGTGACGATTTTTATAGTCACGATTTTTTTCATGTGATGTAAGACGCTCGCTGAAACGGACGACAGACACAATAGACGCGAATAGTCGATAATGTAGAATATAGAAAAACATGAACATCAGATGTATAGATAAAAACAGTATATGAAGCATATGTAGAAACCACATAGGCACACACAGATAAGAAAGAAATAGCCATTGAACAAATCAAATGGACTTATTACGATAATTCTACGTCACAACTGTAGAATATACATAATGTCCAGCGGCTCGCTGATCGATACGCTTCGCGCGTAGTCGATAAAGTTGTTACGCCTGCCAACCAAATGTGGCGGCACTTCCTGGGACGAAACGCAGTGAAGCGGTGAAATGGCAAGAGAACGGAAAGTTCCGAAGAACGAAAAAGTATGTAAAAAGAGACTCACTTGGAATTTGCTGACCGGATGAATGAGACGTGTGCCCATTGTAGTATAAAAGCAAAATTATATAATTGAGATTATTATAAATAAATATTGTTGAGAGAGTGATTGTGTGAAAGAAGCTGTTGCCGAGAAGTTGTTGTCGAGTTGAAGCACATACTCTGGAGTTATATTTTTGTGAGTAATTTAGTATTGTGAAAATTACTTTGCAAAAAGTTAATTTGAGAAAGTTACTTTGAAAAAAATTACTTTGCAAAAAGGTTATCTGAAAAAGTTACTTTGGAAAAATTACTTTGAAAAAATTACTATACAAAAAGATTTGATATCAGTCATTTGTTTGCCAAGTACACAATACAAGGTTATATATTGTGATGTGGTGGCATTCCACCCATCACATCTTTAATTATATTGGTACGTCGCGCTGTGGAAATAAAAAGACATAAATAAATAATAAATAATAAATAATAAATAATGAGTTACGAATGAATGGATGAATGAATGCATTGAACGAATGAGAACTGCACCAACCTTGGGAACAATCCAGACCGATGAACATCAAGATAGTTGGCCAACCATCTGACCAAATGGACCAATTAATACGAAAAACCATGAACCAAGTCCGGATAAACCACAATAGACCAAATGAATTAATAAAATTGACTTATTTATATCGCAGTGTAATAAAGGGCATTTGCTTGTGACACTGAACGTTGTGACCCAACAACCATCATAACCATACTTTTGGACAAATGTCAACAAATAGTCAATTCAGTCGATAAATGGGTCGATAAAATACTCAACCAAACATTGGTGTGAGGAGTACAAGAGAGATGGCGCCACAATATTGGGCCAACAATGAAGCCGCCATCATGGAAAATCCGGCGCCAAAGTTGAATCACAATTAATTCAACCAATGAAAAATTCGGCATTTGAATAAGAACCAATCAATTAATTATGTAACATAGCAGTAATTAATTTGACTATTTTGGTATTAATTGAGCAACGTGGTCATGGTTGAACGAAGGAGACGACGGAAGCGGCCATTGATGCACACTTCCACGGCGGACCTCGAGGGTGAAGGTTGTGCGTGTATAGTGTGAATGATAAAGCGATTAATAATATAAATTAGTGCGTAAAAAGTATTGTAACGCGTGAATTATGAAGTAATTTCGTGCAGTTTGGCGTGTGTGAGATTCACCTGAGATTGTTGGTGAATTGTAGTAAGAGACGAGATCAGGATAATAATAGTCGTGAGTAATATTATAATTAAACGGCTTAGTACGTGATCAATCGATCATTTGTGTGGATCGACACGTGGTGGGCCGCCATTGTCATTAATACATATTACCGAGCCACAGCGCGACGCGATATTAAGATATTATAAATACAAAATATTAAAATATTATAATAAGTAAATCCGGTTAGATTTAAGTAAGTAATAATAAGAATTACTGTGACAACAATCAGTATATAATATTGTATCGTTGTAGACCCGTCACTTCTACGACCTAAACGTACTTATTAATTAAATATTATCTTACTATTTGCCATTGAAGGCGTTTTTACTGCTTTTATATAACTCATTTGGTTCAATAATAAACTATATAATAATTTGTTATCATCGTTAAATACGCGAGTCAGTTTATTAATTATCTTTAGATTCCCCCGAAATCTTAGACCATTGCAGGTCATCGGGGTGGCATCCCTTTCCAGAGGACAATCCAGATAACGAAATCAAGGTAATTTCTGAGTGCGTCCCTGTTTTTGACAAATCGGCAGGGCGCATCTCACAATATAGACTTACTATGTATTATATTACATATATTATATATTATATATGAACTTATTATGTATTATATATCATATATTATATATTATATCATCCATACACTTATTATGTAATTATATTAGTTATCTATATTTATAACAGAATACACATCAATGATAGGTGTCATTGATTGCCATTTCTAAGAAACCTCATTATCACCTATTGTAATCAATCAATAGTTATATATGTCAAAACTTTTTTGTCAATATCCCACTTTTAATACAAACGTACTTGGCGCGTCCGATCAGTCGATGAATTTCATATTCGTTAAAATTTTATGCATAATTCATATTGATAGCGGATTTCCTATACATATAATATCAACACAAAGCATTCACTTATTGCGTTTATACCGCAGAGTTTCATGAATATCCGCATCGTTGTGTTCATACAACAGTCTTTCATGAATATCAGCATTAGAATTCAGCATCCATATCAGCCACACAGCACATTCGTCAAGATATTCTACGGTCATGACCAGTTATACTTATTTCGGACGCACCAAGTACGTTGATATTAAAAGTGGGATATTGACAAAAAAGTTTTGACATATATAACTATTGATTGATTACAATAGGTGATAATGAGGTTTCTTAGGAATGGCAATCAATGACACCTATCATTGATGTGTATTCTGTTATAAATATAGATAACTAATATAATTACATAATAAGTGTATGGATAATATAATATATAATATATGATATATAATGCATAGTAAGTCCATATATAATATATAATATATGTAATATAATACATAGTAAGTCTATATATAACCTTGTATTGTGTACTTGGCAAACAAATGACTGATATCAAATCTTTTTGTAAAGTAATTTTTTCAAAGTAATTTTTTCAAAATAACTTTTTCAGATAACCTTTTTGCGGAGTAATTTTTTTCAAAGTAACTTTCTCAAATTAACTTTTTGCAAAGTAATTTTCACAAAATAAATTTTTCAAAGTAATTTTTGCAATTCAATTTTTTCGCCACACATGAACTTGGCGTCTTTTTTTTTTCTTTTTTTTAAAAAAAGTTCGTCCTTTTTTTTTGATATCACTCATTTCTTCACTACAAGTACAATCATCAAAATTGAAACTTTTTAAGATAATCGATATTTTCTGATTTATACTTAGTAAACATATGGAAAATTATTATAATTCATCTATATAAAAATCTATCGTAATTTGAATTTCTTCCGAAAAATAGAAGAAATTCCGAATTCTCATAAAATACATATAAGAACATAAAAGTAATAACAAATATCAATTATCACATAGAAGTATATTATCAATCAATTGGATAATGATCAAATTTTACGAAACGAACCCACCAACACCCCCGTTATATTCCAAGTATTAATAAATGATATCAAATCTTTTCGTAAAGTAATTTTTCCAAAGTAATTTTTGCAATTAAATTTTTTTATCAGGTAATATGATATCAAAAAAGGACAAACTTTTTTTAAAAAAATAGAAAAAAAAGGCGCCAAGTTCATGTGTGGCAAAAAAATTGAATTACAAAAATTACTTTGCAAAAAGTTTATATGAAAAAGTTACTTTGAAAAATTACTTTACAAAAAGATTTGATATCAGTCATTTGTTTACCAAGTACACAATATAAGGTTATACATATACATAGATAGACTTACTATGTATTATATAATATACAGGGTGTTATAAAAAGATGGGAACGGAGAAAAATCTCGGAATCCATCCCTCAAATAAAAAAATTGAAAAATACGTGTCTGATGTTTTTAAAAAATCTATTTATTGATATCAAATTCGATCCCCCCACCTCCACCCAGTGGGTGGGGTGGGGGGCAACTTCAGAATTTTAAATGGAAACCCCCATTTTTTATTTCGGAATCTGATACTCCGGACAAAAATACATCAATTTTGTTTGAAATATTTTTTTCTAATACTGCAAGATGTCGCTGTAATCGCAAAAAAAGTTGTAAAACATGAAAATTTTGAAAATATCGTATTCCCCCCGGCCAAAAACGTTTAATTGATAAACAAAAAAATACGTGTCTGATATTTTTCAAAAATCTATTTATTAATATCAAATTTGGTCTCCCCACCTCCTCCCAGTGGGTGGGGTGGGTGGCAACTTAAAAATTTTAAATGCAAACCCTCATTTTTTATTTCGGGATCTGATTCTCCGGACAAAAATACATCAATTTTGTTTGAAACATTTTTTCCTGATACCGCAAGATGTCGCTGCAATCACGAAAGAATTTGTGAAACGTGAAAATTTTGAAAATAACCTATTTTTCAATTTTTAAATTATCGCATGTGCTCAAAATGCTCTCCGTTCACTTCTTGACATTGGCAAAGACGGAGATAAAAATTTTCCATTGCACTTTCTACCATCCGAGGTGGTATATCAACACAAGCATTTATGATCCGCTCCCTTAATTCTTCTAAATCACGAGGTTTAGTGTGATATACTTTATCTTTCAAGTAACCCCAAAGGAAAAAATCAAGTGGAGACAAGTCTGGGGACCTTGCTGGCCATTCAACATTACCTCTCCTACTGATCCATCGATTTTGAAAAGTATTATTCAAATAATCCCTAACAATGTCACGATAGTGTGCGGGAGCCCCATCTTGCTGGTACCAAACGCTACCAAACTCATCACCAGCTATCTCCTGTATGGCAGGAACTATTTGAGTCATTAATAAATCTAAATACTTTTCACCTGTTAAATTACCCTCTATAAAAAATGGTCCTATTACTCGATCTCTGAATAACCCTGCCCAAACATTCAATTTTTGTGGATACTGTGTACGTGCTTCAAGTATCCAGTGAGGGTTTTCGTCACTCCAATATCGAAAATTATGGCGATTTACTTTACCATGCAGTTCAAAAGTTGCTTCATCAGAAAAGACGAGCAACGAAGACAAAAAGTTCGGATTCTGAATAATCCTTTCCGCCATTATTTCACTAAATTCAAGACGCCGATCAAAATCATCTTCACTTAACTCTTGATGGAGGTGAATTTTATACGGATGAAATTTCAAACGTTTTAAATTGTTGTGAATTGAAAAAGTAGACATTTCAAGCTGCTGACTAGCTTTTCTAATAGACAATGCATGATTTTCAATGAATGCTTGAGCTACTTCCATTTCTCGATTTTCTGATGTTTCAGATCTTGGTCTTCCAGGAATCGATCGATTTTTATTTGTCTGTGTTTCCTGAAATCTTTTGATAGTACGAGAAACAGTAGATTTAGAAATTCCTACTTGATCACGACGAAAAGTTTCATTAAATAAAACAACAACTTCATCATACGACCTTTCTCTCTCCCCCCACCCTCTCATCATTAAAAGAGAAACTCTTTCATCTTCTGTGAGAGAAGTCATGATGAAAAAGAAGCAGAAGAATTAAATAAAAAAAAAAATTATATTTTCGTTAGAATGCCGTAATTTAATCGAAACGATTGCGTTGTTGCCTCTGCAAAAGTTGCGAGTGAAATGAACATTCAAAATTTAGATGTTTGAATTCAGTTCATAGAAATTTTAGTAAACAAATGTCTCTACAAAAGTCGCAAGAGAGGGACATCGAAAATTTCATACGAGAATTCATTTCGTAGAAATATTTACAAACAAAGCCTCTGCAGAAGTCGGCAGACATATCGAAAATTTTATACGAGAATTCAATTCTTAGAAATTTTAGCCAAATAAAAAAAAAATAGTCAAATCAACAATTCGTTTATACTCGCCACAGGGAAAGGTGGGCGGGGGGGGGGGGGGGGGGGGGGGGGGGGGGGAGTTCAACTTTGGTGTCAGAAAAAATGTTTCGAACAAAATTAATGTACTTTTGTTCGGAGAATCAAATTCTGAAATAAAAAATGGGGGTTTGCATTTAAAATTTTCAAGCTGCCACCCACCCCACCCACTGGGAGGAGGTGGGGAGACCAAATTTGATATTAATAAATAGATTTTTGAAAAATATCAGACACGTATTTTTTTGTTTATCAATTAAACGTTTTTGGCCGGGGGAATACGATATTTTCAAAATTTTCATGTTTTACAACTTTTTTTGCGATTACAGCGACATCTTGCAGTATTAGAAAAAAATATTTCAAACAAAATTGATGTATTTTTGTCCGGAGTATCAGATTCCGAAATAAAAAATGGGGGTTTCCATTTAAAATTCTGAAGTTGCCCCCCACCCCACCCACTGGGTGGAGGTGGGGGGATCGAATTTGATATCAATAAATAGATTTTTTAAAAACATCAAACACGTATTTTTCAATTTTTTTATTTGAGGGATGGATTCCGAGATTTTTCTCCGTTCCCATCTTTTTATAACACCCTGTATATTATATATTACATATTTGTTATACATTGTATATCATATATTATATATTATATAATACATAGTAAGTCTATATATGTATATGTTGTGACGTATTTTCGAACAGCGGGAATAATCACGTCAGCATACTTTTTGGCCGCTCCTGAAAATCTCGAATAAACGACACGATAGATAAATGATTATGTTGAGCGCCAGGTTCCTTACGGGAACCAATCGTAACCAAAAAAAAATCTTTGCCCGACACCTCAGTAATGGACACTCGTCCGCGGCGGCGTCGCAGGTCTTTGGAACCAAATCTCAATTTAATACGATAAAACAAACTTACTTATTAGAAAACTCATTGACGATACGCAAAATCTGAAATAAAAGATACAGGAAATTTTTGGGGCAAAATATTCAAATGTTATACAAACACGCTGACAGCGACTTAATGAAAGGAAAAAAATTTATTTATTGATAAAGTGGAACAAGATAAATTAATAATAAAAAAAATATAATTTGAAAAGAATTAGTCAACGGAAGAACAATTGAAAAGAAAATTTAAATGTGCACCGCTGCTCGTGGCACGAGTCGGCGTAGCGATAGCTACGGCCGTGAAGCGCGCCGTGCTTCGGTATATCTATAGCGAGATGGCTACACTCGCCTATAGACTTTCGTACTTTTTCGCTTACGCCTTATAGCGCAGCGTTTGAATTAATTTATTATATTTTTATTTATCAGTGTTGCACGATAACTAAGATCGCTACAATTGCATGGTCTCAACAATTATTGACTGTAGTCAAAATAATTATACAGAATAATTTTTATAAATAATCTTGGAAAAATTGTCCGGCAGCAGTGACACGTGTACTGTGCCTACGATATATATATTTTTGTAACACAGTGTAACAAGCAACTTTTCTTACATCGGTTGTCGCCTTTACATGTATTACACGTCGTACATAATCGAATTACCGCGAACAAAAAAAACAAAAAAAACTAATAATCAATTTATTAATGATGACACCAGTGGTCAATTAATCTTCAGTCATAGAAATACATACGAAATTCCTATCGATACCGGCTGAATTTATTTTATTTCTTCATTATTGAATTTTCAACAAAAGTGCTTTTGTATCGTGACCGCTCGTCAACGACACACATTCACACATATATACAAACATACACAACATGCGTATCGTGCGCGTGGCTCGGCCGTATTATTTATTTATTAACGCTATCTCTTCGACTTATGGCTCGTAAGCGTGTGAACGGGAGATCAGCGAATATTTATAATAAATTAATATTGTCGTCGCCACTAATATTATCTCAACGAACTCACCAAGTGGCTATACAATTGATGACCGCGTCCGTCGGCAGCATAATTTCCAATTTTTTGGCCGGGTTGAGATGACTCTCCTTGAATTTCTCTCGGTACAACTGCGTCGTTTTCCTTCGTGATGTGGACCAACTGTTCACCACACACTTGTCGAATCACACAGCTGATTTTATTAATACTTTTTCGTGAATCTTCAATTTCATGTACTTTCGCTAGCCAATACTTCACTGATTCAAGACTTGGCTGCAAAGTTTTCGTTATACGTAATTTTACTTTACGCTACTATGATCGAGACGAGAGTGACGCCTTAGCGACAACGTTGGAATCGTGAGGACAAGGATTACCCCACCTCATCGGTCATTTTATTGCCCTTTGTCTAGTGCAATATTGCCCAAATGCATAGGCATAAGTATAGCGCTGTCCTTCGTTTATGCGTAGCCCGAGCCACTCGCTCCATCGCACACGCACGCATACGCTCATACTTATTTCTCGTTCTCTCACACACATTCATTCTTACAAGAACTTAGCGTTAGACCGACCGCGTACAATATTTACGTTTCGGGTTTCTCCGCTTGCTCTTCACGTCCCTCGTCGTCCACATTGGTTGCTTAGCTGTTGAGTATCCCTTGTCGTTGAAATAATATTTTATTCTGCAATTGAATGAATTTTTACGCAGCATCATGACCGAAAATCGTACTTCGCGCCTCTTGAAGGTAGATTAGACTTTGTGCTCGCGAAACGCTGTTCATCGAGTAAAGTGACGTAATCCCCACGTCACAATGTATAACCTTATATTGTGTACTTGGTAAACAAATGACTGATATCAAATCTTTTTGTAAAGTAATTTTTTCAAAGTAACTTTTTCATATAAACTTTTTGCAAAGTAAATTTTGTAATTCAATTTTCTTACCACGCATGAACTTGGCGCCTTTTTTCTCTTTTTTTTTTAAAAAACTTTGTCCTTTTTCAATTTATTTTACACGCAGGATAGGGGATCTACAGGGGCTCTCACACGCACTCTTTTGACACTGCATGCCTTCATTACAAACTTTCTTCCGCAGCTTCAGCGACTTCAGCATTTTCTGCGACCTCAGCAGCTTCAGCACGTCCGCAACCTCAACAACTCCATCAACCTCAGCAGCTTCCTTAACTGACAATAATTTGCTCCACGTTAGACGTCCTCCATATAATTATCGTCACGTTCAGTTCCACGACACTCTCATCGCCTCACTTACTACGTTGCTACGGCTTATTACACTGTTGTGACAAGTCCTCACGCGGTGCAACCCCGATCGACAGTGTCATCCGCTTTGTTTCCAGAATTCTTGTATAAATAGGTGCATACGCACCTATCCTCTGTCTTGGCACGCATAATTGGCGTCACCCGGACTAATATCGTCACACAGTATGTAAAAATATACTAGTACATATTCATACTTGAAATATAACAAAGATGGGCATGAGTTCGTTTCGTAAAATTTGCTCATTATTCAATTGATTTTTTTGTTTAAACAAATAAACAAATGTTTTACCATTTCGGAATTGATATTTGTTATTACTTTTATGTTCCAATATTTCATGAAGTATCTGAATTTTGTTCACTTTTCAGAAAAAATTCAAATTACAACTGATTTTCAAATAGATATATTATATCAATTTTTCATATGTTGATTAAGTATGAATCAGCAAATATCAATCATCTTAGAAGGTTTCAATTTCAATTATTGTACTTGTACTAAAAAATGAAGTGACATCAAAATCGAAAATACTTTTTTGGAAAAAAAAGAAGGGCGCCAAGTTCATATACGACAAAAAATTTTGTCGCCATTTATTGTGTAATAGTTTCAACCATCAATACTTTGCAAGAATTACTTTTCAATAAGATTTGGTATCAGTCATTATTGCCAAGTACACAATGTAAGTAGTTGAACAAGGTGGGTTCTGAGACAAATCCGTCGGTAATTTGTATTGGCCCTTACCTTACCGACAGTTACATAGTAGATCCCAATCTGTTTTATCATCTGGTCGAAAAAGTCGATTTCTGTATTATCCACTAAGCCACGTTTTTCGTGGTGTGAAATTTTTTATCGATATCGATGATCGTACTATAGTATGAGTGTCTTTGTTGCGACATTGGGGAAATGGATAACTGTACGTTTCTCCATGATTGAACTGTAGTTTCGCTATTGAGTGAGTGGTAGAAATTGAAATGAATAAGTTTCTATCCTGTAAATATTTTTTTTTTTCTACAAATACGAAAGAATGAATAAGAAAAAATGATAAACAAACAAATGAATCAATAAATGGATGAAAAGTAAACAATCATATAAAT
This sequence comes from Microctonus brassicae, assembly GCA_918226075.1. NCBI lineage: Eukaryota > Metazoa > Arthropoda > Insecta > Hymenoptera > Braconidae > Microctonus > Microctonus brassicae. The sequence continues at coordinate 3,467,002 of OW445486.1, read as the reverse complement.
AATTGTATGAGTCACTGTATGAATAATCATATAGATGATTATTCATACAATAAGAGTTCGAAAAATGGTTGCACACCAATATAAATTTGATATGTTTCTTCATGACAGATCAGTAAACATTTGACGCATTCATCATCAAGTTCTAGAAAAATCTTGATGAAGAAGAATCAAGAGTTTTTACCAACGAAATTTTTCATATGGAAGAAAATTTTTTTATGAAAAAGTTTTTATAAATTTGCAAAAGTTTGAGAGAAATTTTTGAAAATTTGGAAAAGTTTTGAAAAGTTTTCCATAAATCTGCGAAAGTTGAGAAAAAGTTTTTATGAATTTGAAAAAGTTTCAAAAAGTTTTTAAAAATTGGAAAAAGTTTTGAGAAATTTAAAAATGTATTCATAAGTTCCAAAAAGTTTTCATAAAATTTGAAGAATGGGGATTATTCTGGATATTCAAATCTTCAAACATCAGAGCAATCAATTTATTGTGAAAGAACTAGCAAGTATTCCTGTACACGTTATCAATGTTGAAGAAACTCTTGAAGTTACACACATACTATTCAAACCACCATGCTTGCAGGGTGAATTATTGAAGCAGTATCAAGCAATAAATTCATGGTTGATACGTAATTATCATGGACTATCATGAGATACTAGTGATGTACCATATTATCAACTCAACAATGTTCTCAAGATTCTATTGAAAGATATTGATCATGTGTATGTGGAAGAAGTTGAGAAAAAGCAATGGTTATCAAGTATTATTGGGCATATGGGGAAAAGACTTATCGATCTAGAGAGTTTCGAATGTCCATCTTTGAAAAATCGTGGAATGCAAAACTGTGAATATCACAAATACCAGGAATCTGGATTTTTCTGTCACTGTACCCACGCTTATGTTATATATTTGAAGCGTTGGATGGAGGACAAAAAAAAATTCAACACCCCTCAATAGGTGAATCATTGGAGATTTTTTTATCATTTTGAGGAGCGAATCGAAGATATGAATGCGGGGGACACATCGCATATTTTTCCAAAGAATTTATTCTTAAATATGTCCCCAACAAAATAAATAATAATATCTAAAATAACCAGTATTATTATAATAGGATGAGGACATTACTGCTTACCAACCATGTCATAAAACATTATCAACGATGTCATAAAACATTATCAATCTATTGCCACTGATTATGATGAATTCTTCGATGACATTCCATTCACTAAAGATTGTATATTATGGAAAAAAAAAATTGTTAATAATTTCGATAATAAATTGAATAATAGAATAAATTATTTACTATGACTATTCTACTATTGAGTATTTAGTATGAGTGGTCAGAGATAATTTCAGCATTGTAGGCATTCTTTATGGTTGAAATATTATCCATCCAACACATACCATTTACGTTCATTTGTTTATCCTATGAAATAATTTTTTCATATTCATTGTTTCTCAACATGATCTGAAATTTTTTAGATTAGTTCCAATCATATTCCACTCTTTTTTTTTATATATTATTTAACTTAAGAAATGATATAAAGATGGATATATCTACTCTTAAAATCCAAGAAAAAACATGCTACTAATCTATTGAGGAGAGGTGCCATAAAAGTTATAGAAAAAATCGGAGAGGTTAGTGGTAAAAAGGTCCAACGTTAAGATAATGTTTTAATACCTCGAAATTATTCGTTGCATATTATAAGTTCCACCTAAAATGAAAAATCAGTGGTATGGTGAATGGAAAATATTTCCCATTTCACATGCAAGAGCATCAGTGTCTACATCAACACCATAAACAATAGTGCCAACAAGTAAGTTTTCTCTGAATAATATATATCAAAATTATATTAAAATTGTTATAGTTGTATAATGATATATTTCAGGATGGAATATTCTCAACTTAATTACACAATTCATGTACCACGAGAATGGTACGTAGGTGAAAATAACTTAGATTGGATGAATGACATTATTAGTTATGTGCTCACATATATGCAAACATGGGGGACAACAAATGGAGCATTAATCACAAGGAATGGTCTGACAACCATCGTTGTGATCGACCATCAGAATCAAATGTGGTGGTTCTGAAGATTGCGTGAAGAAGATGATCATCGTCCGGAGCACGTTGGATATTTTCCACCTCTGGCAATGGAGTATGAGGAGCATATGTGGGGCCCACACATATTCAGAAATGTGGATGGTGTTTATTGTGTTGCGGGAAATAATGATGATGATGATAATGATAATGATGATGATGATGATGATGATGATGATGATGATGATGATGATGATGATGATGGTACTATATAGTTCGCAATATAATTTTGATATTTCACGCTTCTGTCTGAAATGAGACTTTTATTGGGATCATAATGTTTATGAAGTGTATGAGTTGAATTGACTATTTCCATGATATCTTCTTTATCGCTATCACTTATGATTGCATCATTTAGTGTTTTCTGGAATAGCAATTCTAACAATTCAAGAGTTTGAGGATAAATTTCATTTGCAACATTTAGAGCATTATTCGAGAAATCTATAGGTGAATTACCCATCATCAACCTATTATCACTCATTTTGCGTACACTTAACCTATTCGCAGTTTTTTGCTCTAAGTGTGCCTTCATATATGTTTTGAATAAATCATCATCCTCATATTGTTTGAGGGGTGAACTAACAGATTGTATTCCAGCAGGCACGAATGATTCGATATTTTCATTCGATTCGACATCCTTTTTCATGCTATCATCACCATAATTATCATCATCATCATCTTGAGCTGTTGCAAACGACTGATCATTCTCAGCTTCTTCTTTTTTCATGTGAATATCAGCCAATTCTTTTTTCATGTCTTGTTTTATTCCCGTGGATGTTGATATCAATTTCTCTAGAGGTGTCACTATCGATTCAAAAACTTCATTCATCGCTCGTTCTGATGTATCTCTACCAGATTTTATCATTCTATGCTTTTGTCAAATTATATCGCTTACTTTCACTGTTTGACTCAGTAAGTCCTGTTCTTTCAGATTTTTTTTTCCCTTTCACGCTCACCATGTTGAAGCATGCAAGTTTGAAATTGCACTGTAAACATCATTGTATTTTCATGTCAATTTATACATATGTAACAATCAAATCCCTTTCTATATCTCCCCGAATTCACTTCACTATCTTTGTCAACAACTACAAACCCATACCGATCATTATTCCAACAAACAACATGCTAAACACAAATCTCTAAACTGAGTATAAGTCATATCTGTATTCACATGATTATCATGGATGTTTGGGAATGCGTGTATAAGTTTGACTGAGATAAAACGAGTCAACATCTCAATGTCGACCCATGCAAGAGAAAGCTCCGATGCTATCTTGCTTCTCACACGCAACATCATCGAAAATCATAATGGAATTGGGTTTAGCATCTTTCGGTTTGACTACCACCGCGTTATCACTGAATGGAAAATATCCAATGTCTTCAGCATGCTTCATACATTCTCCAAGTATTTATATTTTGGTTGATTTAGCGACTTTGAATAGAGATAAACATTCTCAAATCTCAAACCATTGGAATGAGTAATTAGTGCCAAGAGTGCGTTGGTCTTGCCACAATTCGATGGACCACAAAAAATGGCTCGTATAGTCTTAGGTAATAGATTCTCATGACGCTTTTTCACGTTTTTATTATGAGGAATTTGTTCATGAAAATTCGCAATTGGTAATGTTGTTGTTTGTTTATGAAATTTAACCTTAGTTGCTTGTTTCTCTCGCGTCATTGTGATAACAACTAACTATTTATGAATATTTGTAATACATTTTATATGTTTGATGACATTAGATATAAAAGCTAAACGATTGACAAAGTTAACTTTCGACAGTTGTTGTATAACTATTCATGCAGTCAGATGTCTGAGTATGGTGTTCGCGGTGATGGTCTTGTGACCGATATAATCAACAAACTTCCGATAGAGCTACACATTCCTGGTTACCAATACTGTGGATCGGATACGAAATTATCAAGAAGATTAGCGCGTGGAGATCCTGGAATCAACTCTCTTGATACTGCGTGCAAAGATCACGATATTGCTCATGCAAAATATCCAAATGATATTATCGAGAGAAATAAAGCTGATAGAGTACTTGCAAACAAAGCTTGGGAACGCATATATGCTAAAGACGCGAGCATTAGTGAAAAAGCCGTAGCTTGGAGCGTAAATAAAGTCATGAATGTGAAATCGAAACTTGGTGCAGGCATGGTGAGGAGGAAGAAGCGAGTGATAAGGAATGTGAAAAAAATGATGAACAATCTTATGATATCATTCAAACAAATAGTGAAAGAGGCAAAAAAATCTATGCACTCTGGTGATCGTGACATGGTTAAATCTGAATTGAATGGTGCGAGTACTGCTGTCGAGAAAGCTGGTGGGTCGAGTAAAGTACGCTTATCATTGCGCATATTACCAATCCCATCGAGAATAGGTGGTGTTCTACCATTTCTCATACCGAGAAATTGTAGAACACCACCAGACGATCACTGAGATTCAAGCCACTTATACTTGAACCAGGCTCTATTCATAAATCTGACTTACCAGTGTCTATACTTAAAGTCGATGCACTTCGCGTTGAGTGTAATATAACTACAGGGGCATACATCAATGGGCAGCGAGTGCATACAATTCATGAATTTTTCCCAGTGGTTCCACCAGGATATAAGATCATAGAAGTGCCATCACACGTCATTTGCATACCAATCACCGTTCAGACAATACATCATTTGCAACTACGAATTGTTGATCAAGATGGACAATTAGTGAATTTCCGTGGAGAAGTGATAACAATAAAATTACATTTAAAGTCGATGAAGTAATGGGTATAGTGTATAATACAGAGGCGGAAGCAGTGGTGAATCCATCAACAGTATATGGTGTTGATTATGAAAGTGTAGTGACATGTCGAAAACCCATCAGTCGTTGCATACCAAGCGGAGTACTGTCTGTTTGTAAGAATAATCTTGTAAGAAATTTTCTCCAGATTTCAGAACTGCCCTTTGATTTGCCGTACGACCAGAAGTTGCATCAATATCGGTAATTGAATGAAAAATGATCTCTTTGCATTCAAAACTCGATATCTCAGAAACAAAAAATCATACCGCAAACTTCAAGAAAGGAAATGAAAGCTGAATACACAGGCTATCCGATTCATGTATTGGCGTAGCTCGAAAAATTTTTTCCATGCCCATGGACTGAAAAAAATATGTGAAAAATTTGCAAATATTTTTTTTTTCCTTACTCTAAGGATATACATGAAAACTGCTGCTTTTGAAAATTTTTTTTGAAAGATCTGAAAACTAGAATCTTCAAGCTTGAATATTTTTTATTTGATTGTCGATCCGACCATTTTTCACTGAAATACACCCTCCCAAAAATGACCCATAATTTGGAATTTTTTTTGCTCCCTTAATTTCTGTGCGTAGTGTATCAAATTGAAATTCGGGAGTAAAGCTAAAAAATCGAAAGGAATTGAGTAAATAGTTGAGAGAAATATCAGGATGGACAGTCCTATTGATATAGCAAATATTATGAACTCGTATTTTTGTAAAATTGAATGTGATTCAAGTTGCAAAATTTCATGTAAGGTTAACTCTGATATACATCCAACTGAAAATGAAAATACAATGTTTCTGCATCCTATAAGTTCTAGTGAAGTTGAGAAAGCCATACTCTTGTTGAAGAATAAAAACAGTGGTGTTGATCATATTAACGCTAGGACAATCGAAATCTTGGCTGATGATATAATAATACCATTAAAATATATTTTCGATACATGTATTGAAGATGCTACTTGGCCTGATTCTTCAGAGATTGCGAAAATTGTACCGGTCTTTGAAGGTCGGGATTTACATTTATTAAGGAATAATAGACCAATTTCATTAATATCAAATATTGCGAAGATTTTTGAAAGAATAAATTACAATAGAATCACTGACTTTGCTACTAAACAAAATATTCTGGCTGAAAACCAATATGGTTTCATCAGGAATCAGAGAACGAAAAATGCATTACAAAATATTTGTGATATTATTTACAGTAATTCGAATAAGGAGAAGCCTACTATTGTTGCATTTCTCGATCTTGCCGAAGCTTTTGACACAGTCAATCATGGGAAACTGCTGGGCAAATTAGATATTTACGGGATAAGAGGTAAAATACACTACACACAAAAATTAAGGGAGCAAAAAAAAAGGTGTGTGTCAGCTCCGACAGGCGATTGGAGTTTACTCTTCAAGAATAATTACCGTGGAATTAGAAATATATTCAATATGCAACGGGAGTAAATAAAGGCTTCTTCTGTGTAACTGAAAATATTGAAAATTTTATTCAGATTTTAGAATTTATTATTACATCAATACATTAGTATAACAATTGATTTTCTTCAATATTAAAATCATCTTGCACATTAATAATTTCATCAAAAGTAATGTCATTATTTATTACTGTGACAATAGATTTGTGGTACCTTAAATACGATATATGGACGTCGGAAGTAACATGATTTACATATTTTGAACATATCCCAATGGATGTATCATATCTAGTCGTCCCCAGCGTGTTACCAGAAACGAAGTCCAAATTCAGTTCCTCTTTTGAAAATTGTACACAGCGCAATCCTTTATCAGTATCAAATTGAATGTTAAAATCACCGCCAAGTATGAGCGAAAGTTCATGATATCGTTTTGTCAACAGTTTTTAACCTCCTTTCGTATATGCTAATAATGCTTTATGAAGAAAATCTATTACGTCTTTAACTTTTTTATTGACAGAACCGTACACTGTGACTGCTTCGTGCTGTATAATTGTAGGATGGCGCCGTGGGTACAGGTGCTGGATATTCAGAAAGGCCTACTTTTTGCCTCAGAACTATTTTAGCAGAATCAGACTTCAACTTTGCTCCCATTTTTTTCTTTAACCTGTATTGACGATTATATTCAGCTTTAGACATTTTGACTGGTTAATCACCATCATCATTTTCGTCGGTTTTTTTCGAAGTCTGTACTCGCGCTGACGCTTCGCATTAGTTTTTGGACATGGTTTTGATGACGGGCTAATTACATCACTGCAAATACGCATATTCAGACATTTTCAAATTCAGGAGTACAATTATCGAATCATATCAAGATAATTGATTTATATTGTCCCCTTCTCGCGTTAACCTTGTAAACATTTGCAATAAAAATTTTTCAAACTATTCATCATAACTATCGATTTTAACTAGTTACTATGCATCCGAAATTCTTATGAATATTCACGAGAATTGAGTATAAACAGACATTCCCATCAATTTCTTATGAATCGCCTCATTGCAGTCACGTGTTTAATGCAGTAAGGAACGATATATAGAAAAATAGATAGAGGATAAATTCGATTAATTAGAAGTGTAGATGTTTGTATGTACAATCCATATCATATGGAAGCATGGATAACATAACCTACCTGGTAACCGCATCCACGTTTTTTCAGATTGATTTTCATCATTACGTAATTAATTTTGTTCACTTCACTATTTATAATGAAAATAAATATCAATATTGATAGAAATGAATGAAACAAATAGATTTTTGGATATGCAATAATACTATATAATACATGCATACGTATATAGTATAGGTGTATACATTGTAACGGCGCTTGGTTTTGTCCCACAAAACTAGCGACCGTTGGTACTGCAAGAGATGCCACCCCGATTGCTTGAAATTGGCTAAAGATTTTCGGAGAAATGTTTCAAGCATAAAATACAATCATGTTCACCACAATTCAAATAAAAGAAAATAATAATGTTATTTATTTAATAATGTGAAGAAATAATCTGGATGAATAAAAATAATAATGTCTCTTTGTTAAACGAAATAATAAAGTTATGATAACGTTCTTAATTTTGGCCGTGACGATTGACGGGTCTACGGCGGTGCAGCAATGATTTTCAACGAACAATAATTTTATTCACTCATACATTCTACTCAGTGTACTTTTCACAATAATTTCATACGTTTTAATTTCCAATAATTCACTCGTACTTTCACTACCGTATAAATATTTCAATAATAATACCGGACATTCACCATAATTTTTGTCACTCTCAATGTCACAATTCGTACATTCATTCTTCTCATACTTTATTATTCTAAACAATTCAATCATCGACGCGACAATATTTTTTCCGGACACTCGCTCTATACACACTTCAATCACACAACTTTCTTGTTTTACGTACACTGTAGCATCTTTCCTCTACACGTTCATTTTCCACAGCAGCAATTTTATCTTATCATACTAAATTGTCTTTTATCCAGATGGTTTCAATTTATTATATTGTTTTGACGTTGGCTACTACAACTTGAGTGAGCATTGTTGAGCGGCAGAAATGATTCGAGTATTAGTTGCTTGCCACGTGTCGTCTTGCCCGAGATCGGCTCATGCACGTTTTGAATGACTGAAAAATACATTTTACTGCTATTTTCGACACGAAAGCGATCCACTTGTGACTTTTAGCAGACTGCATACCATCCTTCAGCAGCTTCACGTTGGTTGTATTATTCACTCACAACCATAATTCCTCACTATTATTTCTGATGCACGCTCTCTCCATGCCACTTCACTCACTCGTCGTCCATCTTGGTAGCCTCTTTGCTACCACACACGTCTTGTTCACTCGGCGAATGCGTTGTATAAGTGTTACGAGTTGTGCCGAAGAATCATTGAATATTGTATTACGTATAGTTAGTTTGAGTGATTACTTGGGTATTAGCGTGAAAATTATATTGTATTGAGAAGAATTGTCCTGCGCAACATTGTAAGAGTGAAAGAAAGAATCGGCGTCAAAAGGTATTTACGTAGTTAATTGAAGATAATATTCCAAGCGTGGTCGGATCAACGTGTTAGTAAATCACCACGTGGCAAACATAACCATTATTTTTCCGTTTATTAGCCATCCACAGCGTAACGATTTCCGATCATATTAGAGTCATGTGGGGCAAGTGTGCGCAGCGGGTAAGTGTGCGCAGACTTATCATTTCTGAAACCGTTTAGATTAGAGAAGGGGAACCAACTGCCGTCAGTACTCACTTTGACGTTGAATAAAAGACTCGAGTCTTGTCCGGCGTAGATACATTGTTTTGTTTATATTGGTAAGTGAAATTTTTGGTTAAAAATCTTGCGATATTTTCTAATTTTTAATTTAAAAACTTTTATATTTGTATTGCGGTAATTATTACTTATTGTATATAGATATGTCCATCACTGTATTTAGTTTAATGATCTAAATTATAAACCTTCATAAAATGACGCATTAACCTACAATTTCAATTTAATTCCATGCGTGTGATTAGGGTTAAGTGTGCGCATGAGTTTGTGGGGTAAGAGTGCGCATATTTTAATGCGTACTTTTACCCCGACTACGACATTTTTTTAAATATTGACTGAAATATATTTTTTTTTCTTTGTGTTGAAAAATTACGTTATATAAAAAAATAAAATGCCTCGGAATTATAAGCGCAAGACTCCATACAAATGCGTAGCTACTAAAGATCAATTTGACGCTGCTAAATTATTAATTGCGGAAGGTTTAAGTCAAAGGAAAGCAGCAGAACAAGTTGGAATGAAAGAGAGTACTTTAAGAAAGCGGTTGAAATTGAACTCAACAGCAGCTCAATTAGGAAGATTTTTGCCAACATTCACTAATGAACAAGAAAATGATATGTACAATTACTTAAAAAGATGTGATGATCTTTATTATGGTCTCAATATGACAAAACTACGAACATTGATCTACGAGTACGCTGAAACAAATCATATTCCTCACCGCTTTAATAAAATTTCAAAGATGGCTGGGCGTGATTGGGTTTATGGTTTTTTAAAAAGACACCCTGTTGCGGATTCAAACAATTGATTAAAGAGCTGATCACTGTAGAGCAGCACCTCTCAAGTCATAAGACATTTTGCACTATTTTTCAGTGCGACTTTTGAGTGCATCGCCTATTGTGCTATTCACTACAGCGTTGCAGTGCGTATTAATACAGAAAACGCATGGGCGACTGATCGTCTACGCACACTTGTTGCGCATAACAGCAAATGCGCAGTGACCAAAATGCATTATCGCCTAAGGTCATTGACGCATATTCAATCCAGCATGCACTTGCAAGGAACTACTTTTATATATATAATCTTGAAAAGTAACGCTCAACGTGCACGGACATATTTTATATGTTCATCAAAATTGAAATCTAACCTTTCATCATTTATTGAAAAAAATCATCATCAAAGAACTAAGCAATCAGCTACACCATTACGTCAAATCAATTGAGAACATCATCAAGAAGATTAATTATCAAAAAAGATAATTATTCAGTGAAATAATCAATTCACCGGCCTGCGTGATTTACGACCACGTGGAAAAAGTACATGTGCACCGGTGATCAAGGCATTTCATCATATTTTCAAACAAAGAGTTTTATAGTGAAAATCAATCAGTGACAATCAAATTAGTATAAAGAGACAGAAACAATCATAATATTGAACAAATCATTCACCATTACTCTTTGTGTGTATAAAATCATCATTATTGTGTGTTAAATAAATCAAAGTTATATTTTTCTAATCATCTTGTCAGCCACGTGCACAATACATTCAATATCAAATATCTTGAGCTACGATCCAGTATCCTATTCCATCTAATCATTTAAATACAGTCCACTAAAAGTAACATTCAATCAGTTTGTTGCGAATTCAACGCATAAAATCTTTAATTTGAATCAGCCGCGCCACCATTAACCAATCACCTCAATTCAGTGCGCCATGTTTCATCGTCAGTACCAATGAAGTGGCGCTAACCTCACACTTCCTCTAGAATGCATCTAGTGCATTCTAGAAACTTCTAGAAGCGTGCCTCGTGATGCCACTTGTTGCCACGTGCATACATTCGTATTAGAATACACCAACCGACAACATCTCTGTTTAACCTAAAACTACACCAGACAACTTCAGCACAGATTCACATATCAAGAATATTTCAACATTTATAACCAATTAATACAATTGGAAATCCTGGATATTCACAACAATCATCAGAAAACTATCATCAGTGCACATCATTAATTGAACACATCCAGAACCACATCAACTGTATGAGAAGTCTACATCAACACCATCAATACATACAATTATTGCACACACACACACACACACACATCACCTGAGGTAAAATCAATTCTTTTATTAATAATCTTCTTGTCTGAACACCTCTCACACTACCATACAAGTTTACAGATAACACCTCGAATTTATTTACAACACCACGGCATATTTAAACAAAATCACGATAAAAATAATCTAACTTCAAAAAATATACGCAGTTAAATAAAATTTCAGCACTTATCATAACACACCCAGATTTAAAATTGCGACAACCTACGGAAACTAGCATAGCTAGAGCTATGGGGTTTAACCAAATTCAAGTTAATTTATTTTACGACAATTTACAGAGACTTAATGATACATATACGTTCCTGCCTAGTCGAATTTTTCACATGGATGAAAGTGGCATTAACACTGTTCCAAAGAAGATTCCGAAGGTCATTTCAATCAAAGGCAAAAAGTTGGTCGGTAAAATAGTTTCAGCTGAAAAAGGTCAAACGATCACACTTGTTTGCACCATGAGTGCCACCGGGAGTTACGTTCCACCAGCTCTTATATTTCCTCGTAAAAGAATGAAAAGTTATTTACTGAATAATGCACCTTCAGGAAGTGTTGGAATGGTTTCTGATTCTGGGTTTATAAATACCGATCTTTTTAACGAATATCTTCACCATTTCAAAGTAAACGTGCATCCTACTAAGGAAAATCCAGTGCTGTTAATATTAGATAATCACAGTAGTCACCTTTCTTTGGCTGCTGTCAATTATTGTCGTGATAATGGCATACATTTACTTACCCTTCCACCACACAGTAGCCACAAAATGCAACCTTTAGATCGCGGATTTTATGGGCCATTGAAAGTGAAATTCGCTTTTGGGTGTGACAAATGGTTAAGTAATCATCCAGGACGTGTCATTGGACAAACAGAGGTAGCCCATCTGGTTAATGAGGCTTTTCAAAAAGTTGCAACAGTCAGTAATGCTATTGCAGGTTTCAAAACTTCTGGAATATGGCCTATTGATAGGAATATTTTCTCAGAAGAAGATTTCATAGCAGCTTCTGTAACTGATATTAATCTTCCATCTACGTCATCTGTGCAAAATATCTTGCAAAATCCAACAGCTTTTACATCACCAAGTACGTCTTATGCTGTATCATCCGGAGTTCCAGCAATAGAGTTAGCTACTGAAACGTCTTCAAGATCATGTATGGTACCAATTTCAGCACGCTTGAGTACTCTCACAGACCTGGCTTTAGATGTCGTGACCACACCATTAGCTTCTCCAATAGCTGTGGATACACCTTCTAAGGAATTAATTCCGTTATCATCTATACAACCGTTTCCAAAAGCAACAATACAAAATAGACGAAGGAAGGGTAAAAAATCAATTGTTGCTACTGAAAGTCCTTTCAAATCGGAGTTGGAACAGAAAAATCAGGAATATGAAGAAAAGATAGCCAAAAAAAAGCGACGTTTAGAATTGAAACAAGAGAGAGCCTGTACAAGCAAAACTGCTAAAAATACTAATAAAAAACCAAAGAATGACACTACCAAAAATAAGACTGTTAAGATTAAGGCTAGTGAAAAAAAAATAGAAAGTAAGGAAAATGATTATTTATGCGCGTTGTGTGGCGAAAGATACGTGGATCCACCAACAGAGGATTGGATCCAATGTAGCTTATGCAATAGCTGGTGGCATGAACAGTGCACTAGTTATGAAAATGGTATTTTCATATGTGATATAAGTGCTGATAATTAAGATTTTGTTATCGTTCTTATCTTAAAAAAGAATATCTATGAATAAATGATTATATTTTTATAGTTAAATATAATTAAACTATATTCAAATAAACAAATGTCTCAGTTGCTACAACTGCACACACTTACCCGGATTACTGCGCACATATACCCCTATGTTGGGGTAAGTGTACGCATTCTGACAAAGTTTTATTTTAATTTTTTTCTAAAATTACAAGTGAGTAAATATAATTTGGTTTTTTGTAACTGTTAAATTAATAAACCCTCTAATGAAATTACTTTGGTTTATTCAATTTCACTCAAAATTTTCTATTTTATAACAATTTAAAGAAAAAATGCGCACACTTGCCCCACATGACTCTACTAGTTACTGAAAATTGCCGATAATAAAATAATGAATTAACATTGTTTAATATTAAGAAAACAATTGGATCAAAAGAATATAATGAAAATAGTGAAATAATTGCACCGCCGTAGACCCGTCAATATTCACGACCGAGATTAAGAAGTTATCATTTAATCTAATTATCAAAAAGAAGAACGTTCATAGCATTTCATTATTACGTCAAGAAAGACGATTGTATTATTTTCAATATTATTATTTTCCGGATTTTTTTCCACAATTCTCTCTATAATTTTATTATTGTTGTCCGGAACATTGTTCAGTCATTATTATTATTGGTATTGAGAGTTGGGAAAGTATAATTTCAACCAAATCATTATGTTTTTTTTTTTTCGTGCTCAATTGCCATTATTTTCATTTGTGAAATTGATTTGAATACAACCGTTAATTTTCCATTACTATTACTTAAATGAAATACATCATCAATTTATTTCTTATAATTTGCTGCGAATCTCATTGTAACGTTATTTCGTATAAGATTTCCCCGATAATCTTTGAGCCATTCCAGGCAATCGGGGTAGCATCCCTTTGGTGGTCAAGCAACAAGGTAACGTTGGAGGCGTTCCAGTTTGAAGGGACAAAATGAGCGCTTTCACAATATATAGGTGTATATGGGGCATTCCATGTCATTTCGGCAAACGTTTGGACGCGACCCTCTTCGATTTCGCTAATTTTTTCATACGTTGTAGTACGTATCAGAAATAACTTGCATGCTAATTTTTAGCTTCTTATTTCAAACCGTGATTGAGTTATTAAATTTTGAAATTTTTGGGGCAAAAATTTTCAATTGATTATAGAATTGTGATGAGTATCGATATCCAAAAAAGTTGGGGGTCATTTTTTTCGCTCTCGTATGTAGTTTCAGGGAAAAAATACAAAAAAATTATCCGGAGTCATTATCACTTAGTTATTCACGTTTGAATATTCAAATCGGTATTTTCAAGAAGTTCGACACCTTCGATTTTTTTGAAAAATTTTCCCTGAATTCTACTCCAAATGACGAAATTTCCAAACCACTGTTCAGGATGTGATTGCAATCATTTCTATTTTTTATCGAATTTTGAAATTTTTTTTCTATCATCAAATTATCGATAATTTCATTTTTTTAATTTAAAAACTTTCCGAAATTGTTCCAAATGATTTTATTGGAAATAATCATACGTGACTTAGTTGAGAATATTTTACTTAGTATAATTATTTCAGATATGAACGAATTTTTTTTGTTATTTTTCAACACGTAACGAGCGTTTTTTAATTCTTTTAATTGTGCTATGTATTGAATACTTTTCTAAGTCTGAATATGGCTTCACTTCCACTGTATAACTTGATGAAGGTATAACTCTATGAATTTTTTGTGTTGTCGGTATTAGTTTAGCATTTGTAAAACGAACGTCTAATTTTTGTTTCATTTCATCATATTGTTGAACTGCTGAAAACCTGATATTGATGTTCGGTAAATTTTGGGACGACCAGTCGAACAATTGTTTTGATGTCAATATTTGGAGATGAGGTGGTAACTGTAGACTAGCTTCTGCGGCCATTCTTTCAACTGTTCCACCAATTCCATCACAAGGTCCTTTGCCATGTGCTGTTTACAGTTGAATACAGTTAAGTTTACAGTAAAATCTTGATATGATTCGAAAATTGTACTCCGGAATTTATAAATGTCTGAACATATGTATTTGCAGTGATGTAATTAGCCCGTCATCAAAACCATGTCCAAAAACTAATGCAGGGCGTCAGCGCGTGTACAGACTTCGAAAAAAACGACGAAAATGATGATGGTGATTAACCAGTCAAAATGTCTAAAGCTGAATATAATCGTTAATACAGGTTGAAGAAAAAAGTGGGAGCAAAGTTGAAGTCTGATTCTGCTGAAATAGTTCTGGAGCAAGAAGTAGGCCATTCCGAATATCCAACACCTATACCCACGGCGCCATCCAACAATTATACAGCACGAAGCAGTCAAAGTATACAATTCTGTCAATAAGGAAGTTGAAGACGTAATAGATTTTCTTCATGAGGCATTATTAGCATATACGAAAGGAGGTTAAAAACTGTTGAAAAAACGATATCATGAACTTCCGCTCATACTTGGCGGTGATTTTAACATTCAATTTGATACTGATAAAGGATTGCGCTGTGTACAATTTTCAAAAGAGGAACTGAATTTGGACTTCGTTTCTGGTAACACGCTGGGGACGACTAGATATGATACATCCATTGGGATATGTTCAAAATATGTAAATCATGTTACTTCCGACATCCATATATCGTATTTAAGGTACCACAAATCTATTGTCACAGTAATAAATAATGACATTACTTTTGATGAAATTAATAATATGCAAGATGATTTCAATATTGAGGAAAATCAATTGTCATAATAATGTATTGATGTAATAATAAATTCTAAAATCTGAATAAAATTTTCAACATTTTCAGTTACACAGAAGAAGCCTTTATTTACTCCCGTTGCATATTGAATATATTTTTAATTCCACGGTAATTATTCTTAAAGAGTAAATTCCAATCGCGTGTCGGAGCTGACACCTTTTTCATGAATTTTCTTTTTTTACACTATTTTTAGTATATATAATCAAAAAAATTTTTGAGTTTGAATCATAAAATGTGGATTTTTAAGAATCACGTAGCGATTGATTTTTTGAAAATTTTTCCTAAAATACTGTCACACATCCCGCAACTTTTCTTCTTAGTCCTTTGATGGGCAAATGATGGGATCTATTATTTTTTGAAGTTTGGAAGTTTCATGTTCAGTGAAAAGTGATGTTTCTTTCTTTCAATTTTCGTCTTTAGACGAACAATTAGATGGAGAAAACCCTACGGAATTCATAAATTGAATTCTTATATGATTCTCGAGCTCTGAACATTGAATGTTGATTTTTTAAAGAACATAGTTATTGAATTCAAGAATCTATGTTTTTTCGAGCTCAAAATATTTTCATCCCATTCATATACATGAAAAAATATCTGAATTCATGATACTCTACATCAAAGTTACATCCAAGGACTACGTGAAACGGAATGATTATTATTTGATTTGGACATTGATGAAAAGCACAAGAAATGGGTCAAATGAAGTACGCATTATATTGGATAACATTTTTTAGGTTTCAGATATTTCTTGATATATATGAGTGAAATAAAAAGTTTTCAAACTCGAAAAAACATAGATTCTTAAATTCGATTACTACGTTTTTTGAAAAATCAACATTCAATGTTCAGAGCTCGAGAATCATATGGGAATCCAATTTATGGAATTTCGTAGGGTTTTCTTCATCTATTTGTTCGTCTGAAAACGAAAATTGAAGAAAAAAAAAAACATTACTTTTCACTGAACATGAAAATTCAAAACTTCGAAAAATGTTGGATCCCATCATTTACCCATCAAAGCACTAGGGGGAAAGTTGCGGGATGTGTGACAGTATTTTAGGAAACATTTTCAAAAAAATCGATCGCCACGTGATTTTTGAAAATCAACATTTTATAATTCAAACTCAAAAATTTTATTGAAATACGATTTAGAAAATTTTTTTGATTCTATATTCTCAAAGTGCTATAAGAAAAGGAAAATTAATAAAAAATCGTCTCAATCGGCCCATTTTTCGCAAAGTTACAGACATTTGAACAAAAAGAGTTATTTTCTTCGAAAATCGATATCTCGAAAACGGCTGAGCGAAAAAAATCCTAAAAAATCATGAAGGTTTCTCTCAATGGGTACTATAAGTCAAAAAATTATCAAAAAATTCGGAGATGCAAATTCCGATGTCCGGCTGATTACATATGGAATGCCCCATATACTTCACACGAAAATACTGAAAACCTTGAAATTCACCCAATGCACGTATTTTGTTTGAACTATTTTCGACTGTGCTTGCTGAGTCTTGTATATTCGACATTGGACTCTTATTTTGCTACCATAAAAATTCTTTTGTATATGATTTCGAGAAATAATGTAAAAAACCTGGTCAAATATGAATTTTTCGTAACAATATTATTTTCATATATTTTTTCATTTATAAAACTTCTAGTGTATAATACAAACTATTGAACTTCGAATTAAGTTCTTTTATTGTCAAAATACTACCAAACATCAATAAACTCGATCTTGAATCGTTATCTAAGAATTCAATGACCAAATGTGAAGAAGTTGAGGTGGTAACGTGAATTATCACTATTCTCCCGAGGGTTGAATACTATCAGAAGCAAGCATCAAGATGATATCATGAGCGCGTATCGTTGAAATTTCAAAACGAAATTCGGTACAAATTTTCGTATATTGTTTCAGGCCGATTGAACTCTGAACTCTTCATATACTTCTTAGCCCAAATGATTACCCAGGGTTGATTACGCAGTTGATAAGCTTTGTGCTCGAAAAAATGAAGTTATGGACGAATTGAATCTGGATATCTGTTGAGTTGTACCTTAGGGGAAAAACACTTTCTAGTTTTATTGGTCATATGAATTTGGTGAGTGACCAAGGTTCTGTGATCTTTTCACAAAAAAAACAGAAAAATGAATGAATGGTTTTATGAAACAACGATGCGTGTGAAACTTTTTTTCGAATCGTTAGCCATATTGGCCTTGGGTGCTCTGTCGAGCGCTTTTACCCCTACTCCGCAGCTGGCTGTGATGCGACATGTGATAAATGGACGAAAAAATTTGAGGCGATAGAATAAAAGTTTCACTCTAAAAAGTATACTTTGATTTGATTGGATCTCACTAATTCACACTTTAGATCTTTTATCAATTATTATTAGAGCACGTATGAATGTTTAATGAATATTTTATGTATAATTAAATTAAAACATGAATGATTTGTTATGAAATTAAGTCACAACATGAAGTTAAATCAATATAAATGAAAGGAAATGGTATGAAATAAACTATGTTGAAGATAACGAAAAAAGACTAAGTGTTCAAAATGAGCATAAGCACGTTGGCACGTAGTGTAATATGAAAATGAACCAATAAATGGAAGCAATTGTTAATCTAACAGAAAAAGAATTTTGCCTAACGTAGAATAATTGATGATGTTTAGTCTTCGATTCGGACTCGATTTTATACATTTGATCACAAGTCTCTTGATTGATTTTGAGCTGATAGCATGGCACTTCATTACAAGTGCCAATCGGGCGTCACCATGAAGCATTGAGCGTAACAAGGTTGATGTTCAAACTATGGTAATAAGTTTATTCTCTAAGAAAATTAATTCACTAATATGCTTGTTGGCCGTAAGCGACTGAAATTATGATCACCGAACAAATATTCATTATATGAGTATGAGTACGATCACTCATCTCAAATATATTTTATTGTCTAAAGACTTACTGTGGTCACTATGGGGGCTTTCAGGTCTTCGTTCATCCTTTGATTCTTTTTCTGCGCCAGGATCAGTTTTCGCTTTTCTTTGTAGTTTTTTCATTTTTGCTCGTTGATTTTGGAACCAAACTTGCACGACACGCACACTAAGGCCAGTATCTTTGGCAAGAGCTTCTCGTACTTTCCTACATGGCTTAGGAGATAATTCGAACGAGGCTTTGAACTGTCGTCTTTGTGCTGAAGTGAGAATTGTACGAGGGCGTTTTGGTCCCCTTCGACCATCACGTGGTCGATTTTCATCCAAGTCATCATCTGCAAAAAATTGAATTATCACTATGAGTAATGGCTTCGCGTGGTGAAGTGCGTGTTACATTCATTAATTCAGTACTTGAAATATGTTTAGAAAGTGAAGATATTAGCGCTGCCAAAATGGTAATGCAATGAAAGTAGATGATCATACACAGATCATGTATTCTTATTAAGGGACGCGGAAGTAAGATGAAAGTCACAGAAACAATCAACTTCACCATTATCGTCCACGAAAGCTGAATATGTTAGCATGAATACGACCAGCAGACTGGCTGTTCACTTGAACAGTTCGTTGAATGAATTAAATTTGAATAAATAGGCTGATGCTGTTGAAAATGTGGATAACCGTGGTGCACAATTTTCAGTGATTGATCCGATATTTCATGCGAGGACGAAGCATATGGATATCAAATGCCATTTTATTCGTGACGTTATATGTAATGGGATGTCAAACCTCAGACATTATCCAAGTGAGAGAATGTCTACGGATGGGCTGATGAAACTTGTTGTTAGAAATAGCCTTGAAAAATACTTGAGTGATCTTGAATTATGTGTGCATTGGATAAGAAAAAAGATCTGTATATTGAAAAGGCGTATTACAAATATAATAGAAATATAGATGAACAGACGTTTCGACCATTCAAGTAAGTCACAAACCTTTATTCATGCACATCGGAGTTCCAATTTAAACATACTCTGGATATTCTAATACTGTTCAAATATGGAGTCAATATTATTTGGATTTAACGTACACTCGAAAAAGAGTCATTTGAATTCTGGACATACGATCATTATTATTAGTTATATACAATGTGTCAATAAAAAAAAATGAGTAATCGCGGTATGAACCTATGAATGTGAGCTCTGGTTGCAAGTGACCTATCACTACGTCACCAAATCCATAGTAAGTATATTCAAATATAATATTTGAAAATTGCGTATAATCGTATGGAGGGAATTATTAGCTCGATAGTTTGATAACTGCTAGAATTTTTTTTTTTTATATTATCAAGATGTACTTGGGCTCCTAAATTCATTAATTTGGACGTGGGAGAACGATTGAGCTATCAACTACGCGTCTCCAGGTGGCGGATAGAAGGATGACCAGTTGGAGTAAGATAGTATCGTAGAATATAGTCAACGGTGGATATAGGGCGAACCAACGTGGGTGAACCTTGGCGGCCAGCCTAATGCCCCGTCGCGGACCAGCTTCCTGAGCTGAAGTGTTGGCTACCGTGCTGATGGCTGCGTGACGCAAGAGGTGCTGCGTCGCAAACGGTGCCAAATGGATAACACTGATGAACAAACGAACAAACCAAGTCTTTCTGGGCCTTCAATGGAAGGAAGAGAGAGTTACTAAACCTGAGGCTGGAAAGCCCAGGGTTAGGTACAGAGGCGCCGCCAGGCGGCGGTTCAAAAAGGAGCAGAGGAAACTTAGTGCTGAATAAGCCCAAGGAACTTCTGCCCCCGAACCGGAGGTTGGAGGGGGAAGGGGGGGGGGGTCAAAATCGCAGAGAAGTAAACGCCTCATGCTAGAAGGTGAGAGAGGTGGCTCGCGTGTGCAGGGAGGCAAGCACCTTGCTCCCGAGCATGACACCCCTGGCCCCCGGTACCGGAGGCCGGCTAAAAGATTCAAGCTGGCCTCTGGATCCAACGCCCAAGCGACGTCGCAAATGGTCAAGTGGGCTCTCGTGCCAGCCAGCTATCCTGACCATAAGATGACCCCAGAGGACGTCAGGGAGCTGAAGAGACTGTTGAGGTCCCAGATTCTCTCCCTAATGGAGGGAACCAAGGCACCGACCTTCGAAGGGCTCTGAGAAAGAGATGGAGCTGCCGTAATGGATTGTTTCAATGAAGAAACAGGGACGTGGCTTGAAAGACTATTTTTCAAATACAAAATTGGGGATAAAGCACTGCGTGCGCTCATCCGTGGAGAGCTTACTGAGTGCCATAGGGTGGTGATGCATGTTGAGAAGGATGTCTCTGCTGAGTAACCGCCCTCGTGGATAGGCAGAATCCAGGTCTGAATTCAAAGAACTGGATTCTGGTCAAGGGAAGCGAAAAGAAGGAGACTACGAGCTCCTACTTCTCTGCCTTTGTGGATGTTGAGACAATGCAGGCTCTAAAGTCCTGCAACTATAGATCTCGTTGTGGGATCTGGAGGGCTACTATAAAGCCTCTTGTAAAAGCCCACGACGAGGTAAAAGGAACGACAAATGGAGACAAGTGAACCCATCAAATGACTCATGGGTCGATTGACATCGTCGAGATTAATTTACAATATAGCAGAAGCGCCTTCGCGATTCTTAGCAAGACGCTTGTTTTGATGCAGACATGCATCATTTTCATCCAGGAGCCCTCGTTAGTAGGGAGAGCCATAAAAGAATTGGAGAGCTGTCGGAACTTATTAGACGCCAACCCCCAAGAAGGGAAGATTAGGACATGCACACTATCTGGAGGAATGCGTGCCATCTTTCTACTGCAACTTAATACGGGAGACCTCACGGATGTCAAGCTGAAGTTTCAAGCTGCGGAAGAAGAACTTCTACTTGGTTGCGATGCTAACTCACACCACGTTGGTTTGGGCAGCACCAACACCAATACGAGGGGGGAGGCTCTCAGCAACTTCATTATGAACGGAAAGCTGCTCATTCTAAACTGAGGAAACGAACCCACCTTCATGGAGTCTAGAAGACATGAAGCTGTAGATATCACCATCTGATTGGCGGGCCTGTCTGGCTGTGTGAGAAACTGGAGGGTCTCCAAGGAACCATCAGACTGAAGCGTGACAGTGTTTATCTACGCTTGCACATTCCTTCATTTGGAATGTCACATTTTCAATATTCCAGAGTAGTGTAGGAGGCTATGTTCTGTATACAAATTCATAGATTTTTCTGGGAAAATATGAACAGAAACTATCATTATAGCTCGCCCATTTTCTGATTGGCAACGACAAACACATATGTCATCAATGTCAAACACATCAACGCCAAATGTTTTGATGAATTTCGCATGAATATACATATGTCATGTGCACATGTGTATTGAATACCATGAGTTTTTATACACAGCTACTCCTCCCGCTGAAAATGCAGGTCTTGAAACTTGCGACAAAGGTAAAATTTGGAATGTCAATTGTTTCATCGTTCTTCATATGTGTTTCTGTTAAAATCAAAGCCTTCATCGTTTTCACAAGAACATCAATTTGTAGATCAACTACATGTGCACGTAAACTTTGGTAATTGAATGTTGTGACATGGCGTTTTCTTCGTCAAAACGTAAAAATAGATAATCCATTCTTCTTAGAAATAAAATCAATAAACGTTTTGGTGATGGTTTGTAAAGTGTTTTGCTGTAACCTTTCCAATTCCATCGGTAAATTTTCTAGATGAGTTTTTGACCTCTCTTGATTTTTAGCTTCTTTCGAAGCATCGAGACGTGCTCCTGCTCTGTCATGCCAAAATTCCCAGCTTTCCTTTGTATTTTCTTTAGTAACCAAGAACAAACCTCCAATACTAGTGACTCTTGATAAAGCTACATATACTAATTCTCTGGAGTGACTTCGATCGTATTCATAAACAATATGATCAAAAGTTCCTCCTTGCGACTTGTAAATGGTCATTGCCGAAGCTGAAAGAAGTGGAAAATGTTTTCTTTTCGCTAGTATCGTTTTATTGTTATTAAATGGTATGGACGATTGGAACAGCATCATTGTCGAGATTCAGGCGCGCAATGTCACTTTTCCATTTTATTGCTCGTTTTTGTCCAATTGATTTTGAAAATTTCAACCATAATTTTTTAATGTCACCATTTACATCCAACTCTATGTGATACAATCTGCCTCCAGTGCCATTTGATAAGCCACCCGTGACGTCTATGTTAGTAGTTATCATGTAAGGTAGGTTAGGAACTAAAATTAATTCGTGATGCAGTCCACCTGTATCATCTGGTTTCATTTTATGTAACTTCTGCCTAACAAAATTTTCTTGTTCAACATTATGACAACCAATGAAAAAATCCGATACTACTGAAACAATTTGATTTTCTAAATTATTCAAAATCGAAATGTTGTATTCGTTCACCGCTGCATTCATAAACATAAGTCTAGTTCCTTTTGGACATGTTGATTGAGCGTATTCTTCAGTGAGGAATCTCGACTCTATTAGTTGTAACTCTTCTTCTATTAAAATAGTTCCGTCTTCAATTTTCGTTGAAATTGTGGCAAAAGTCTTGTTTTCTTGTCTCATTACTTTCTTTAATTCAAATTTTGTAAATTTTCGCGAAGGTGTTTTACTTGTTATTCTATTTTTGATTTGCTTGAAGATTGGCGTAGCCCTTACCGTGGGCAATTGCTGCAAATCTCCGATAAGTGTTACGTCCAATCCACCAAAATCTTCCTTAAATGAGCCAGTTCTCTGCTTCAAACGCGTATTAATTTGCACGGGTTTTCCCAGTGACGTCAATAGATAAGCCTTTTGTTCCAACGAAGGTACAAGCGACCCAATAGGAGAGCAGCTTGGAGCGCTCGAATTTATCCTCTCCACCATGTAAGGGACCGATAAGAAGCAGAGAGCTCTGCTTAAAAGCAGAAGCCGCCCGGTCATCGGCCTCATCATTCGACTCTCAACAGTCAACACGTACAGTACAGTTCTAAAACGAAATTTTTCACACATTTGAGTTGCTTATAAAATATTCAACAAAATAGAAAATACAAGTGTTAGTGATCTTACAGACATCCCTTTGGGGAGTCAAGAAATTGACAATAAAATACCAAACCTAACGAAATTTTCGCGCACAAACGAAGATGGATTACAAAATATAATTGGACAAAACGAAAGAAAAAGAGATGCAGGTATCATAGACATACCTCATAGTAAAATACAGAAAAATTCTATTGAAGAAGATATATATTCATCAGACAGTGACAGTCACTCCACATCTAATAATGGCCTAGATATCATCGACAATGATCGAGTGCCCACGGCATCACCCAGTGGTATAAATAAAAGCAAATAGCAGCCACCAATAATATTGACATTAACGGATGAACACAATTTGCTTGCGGTGAAATATATTCTAAGTGAAATAAATAAAGATATTGTGTATGAATGCAACGGAAAACAATTGAAAATCCATGTTCTCAATAAACCAATCCACGAGGAAGTCATCAAAAACCTCATAAATAGAAATATCGAATTTCATACTTTTACAAGAAAAGAAGACATAAAACCAAAAGTAGTAAAATAAGGCGGGTTCTGGACCAATCTGCTTTACCATCACAGGTTTCATTCCAAGCTATGTCATGACCTACCTTACCAGCGGTAGTGGCCATAGTCATTACCTAGCTTACCTATTTGTAGGTCACACTATACTAGGCTGTTTTTTTACCGGTAGGTGGGCCTCATCGTTTTCATATGAGCTGTACGAAATCCCAACCCCCCACCGCATGTCACGCATACAAGATATGAACCAGATGTCATTTGAATATATTCTCAAACGTCAGGATATATGTGTTGTTTAAAAGAATTGTCGAAACGTAAACATCTGCATTGTGAATAGTGAGATTGTAATATGACATCATGGGTAAAATTAAGATGAAATTTTGTCTCAATAGAAGCCAAGTGTGATCTAGAATTCAGTTAAAGAGCAACGCGTGTTTAGTGAAGTGCTGAAAATATAAATCAAAATTTCATATAAAAATAACGAAAAGAATGGGCAAAGTAAGGCGTGATATCATCAGTGAAAAGGGGATGCGTTATGTAAGTACAGAGTTTCATTATTGCAACCACTTATTACTATTAACCTTTACTGTGTAATATATTTTTTCGGTACCTCAAACGTGTGACGTCAGGTATCTCGTATTCGATGCTCAAAAAAGTACATTAAAGTGTATGTATCAATATTATTATAATTAAATTTTTTTTAATATTTTTCAGCTATTTCACTGGGAATTTTGGTTCGTCTACCTCATTCATTTGATAACACTGCTGAGGAAATTCAATCAGTCCATCGATATACTGGCTTGGGTTGATGCGCTCAGTGCCAGTCCGATTCAGCTTTTGGTGGAATTGCGAAATGCGATAATACGTCTAGTTGATACCATCATAGATCTGAGGTGGAACGTATGGGGCAGATTATGTTTTTTAATTCAAAATTTTTTCCATTCAAATTTTTTGATTCAATATTATTGTTTATAGCATCCTAAGCCGAATCTCATTGAAGGCAAATATATGGATATTAAAGCGCGATGCGCTAAGCGTGAAGTAAGGAAAGCTCAGAGGGAGGAGGCCACTCTTCTCATGGTCCAGCTGGGGCATGAATTCAATAGTGATGATTTAATTTTTGATTTCGTTGGCATCAGGTGGATGCATGATGGTCGTTGAGGTGAGAACCACCCTAGTGCAGATTGGGATTATTCCATCTGGGATGAAAAGGGTGCAATTTATACTTTCTACGACAGGTAGTGGTATGTATCTTGAATTATTAGTTTTGTCCATTTATTTTATATCATAATTATTATTTACGCTTCCTTGTATTTTTTGTTATAGGTACATATATTACACTTTCATGAAGAAAAAAAATTTCCACATTTGCGTAAAAAAAAAAACATGACTCTACATGATTTGAACGGAATAATCATAAGTGTAGGAATTGTAATTAAAATGCAACATTCGATATTATGTTCTTTTATTAAAGTGTAAAATTTGTAATTATAATCTAACATGTAGTAGTTCAATAATTTTACACATACATTACATTAGGGTGTTTCATATTTAGGCGATATTTTTTTTTTTCCGAGCACATTGAAAATCTGATTATTTATGGAAAAAAAAAAATATTCCCGTTTGAAATTGACAACAAATTTTCTTTAAACCGGAATTTATTGATCTGACATTCATTATTATCTCCTAATAAACTCTATAAAGCTCCTACATTATTAATTAAGCATTATAGCTTTTATAGTAAGATAATAATTAATGTTAAATCAATAAATTCCAGTTTAAAAAAAAATTTGTTGTCAATTATAATCAACTTTTACCTTTTCCAGCTCTATAATTCGAAAACTGCAAGTCAGAGAGAGTTTGCGGTGGAAAACTTTTTTGTAGCAAATTTAATGCTCTATAAAAGCTATGAATTCATTTTTTCGAGAAAAAATTTTTTGTCATGAAAAAATCGAGTTGAAGTCGAAAAAACAATCTTCTCGTGTTAATCATACGGGAAATCGAATTTTTGACACAGCGAAGCCTCTAATTAACTTAGAATTTTTTTTCAAACGGGAATATTTTTTTTTTCCATAAATAATCAGATTTTCAATGTATTCGGAAAAAAAAAAAAATATCGCCTAAATATGAAACACCCTAACATTACATACATTTCAGGCTGAGATTTTAATTGAACAGACATTTTGTCTTTCATATCAATTTTCGTACAGTACCACTGATGGGCTTATATTCAACTATGAAATCATGTAAAATTGAACAGTAAGCAAAAGTATTGGCGGGGAAATGCTTGGAGGATTCAAACTCAATCCTCACATCTACTGGTCCAGATTTTATACTTTCATTTTGCTTCGAACAGTCGACAACAATGAGTGGTGCGACTGTTGCAAATTCATCTTCAGTTAACATGGGATCAGCGCGTTTTCCATAGTACGATGGTTGCTAATTTGTGTACATGTCATACAATATATCGTATTGATTACGATCAAAATCAATATTGAGATTTCCATATGGATATGATTGTGACTTGAAAAACACTTTGATGTCTCGAATGTTGCAGTGATGGAAACGACTGTTATTTTTTCTTACTGAATTCTTTACTCCAGTTTGAAATCCTAGTATGATGTAACGAGGTTTCTTCAGTTGCGTTGTAGTCTTAACAGTCCCAACATTTTTCATTGATAATGGAGGCAATGGGTACTCATACAATTCTCAAGTACGGAAGCTCATAGGAATAGCTGAATCTTTTGCAATATAATTCAATAGTTGAACTTTTTGTGTATCTGAGACTTTAATGTATGGTATCAACCATTCAATCTTTTCCAGAGTAAGTTTAATATCTTCATCTTCAGTTTGAACGTAAGCATTCATATCTGTACCTGTTTTTGTGAGAATTAATTCATGCTTGGCATTCACAATGACTTTTTCATAATCTTCAGCGAATCCCAACAATGAATTGAGTGGAATATTGATATCAAAGTAATAAGCAGCATTGATTATATTAGCCCCATCTGCAGACAACCATCCAGCATTTTCCAAAAGATAATTTTGCTCTGAGCACGATGAAGTATATCCCTTCATAAGCGTGGTTATACCAACATTTTTACAGCGATTAATTTCAACAGCATTCAATTCATAGCGTATTTTTTCGAATAGATGACAAGCAGCTAGATTGACAAGTGTTGTAGTCTCGACTGCAGTTAAATCATTTTTAGTTAGTCTTCCACTGATATGCAATGAGCTTTTGCTTAGCAATGAGCATAAGTCCTGATGTTGTACTGCGATACGGATTTCATCATTGTTATTGCATGTTGATGTTGCATATGGTTGATGTGCATGAATCTCATAATGTGCAATAGATTCATCGAAAATAATTGGTTTTTGTATTGTTAAAATTTTTTCCATGGTATCAGACAGCACAAACAACAACAAAATTTTATTTTTTTTTTCCACGTAATTTCAGACCGAGATTCTTTAACAGTTGAATGTTTTGATGTGTTAGTTGTCCGCCTTGCATTCGATGACTGATGAGTTTTCGGCATATTCCCCCACTTTTATAGCTCCTACCATGAACTGTCGATGATGATGGTAATGATGCTTGTGTTATTGTTTCTCCAGTATCATATACTATTCCCATTATTTCATTGCTTTCAAATGTAATCTTATCGTTATAACTGCACCGCGAAAAATCACTAGATGATTGTTTTGATCAACTATTCTCAGCTGTAGATGTTGTATTGCCCGCACGGCGACTGGCATGTAAATGACGTGTGTTGGAACTTCAACAATCTTATATCCTGGTGGGACACTGGGGAAAAATTCATTCTCGATGTTCATTGGTATAAGCACCCATTGTAATCTTACACGCAACACGGAGTGCATTAACTTTTAAAATTGTTACAGGTAAATCTGATTTGTGGGTCATGTTAAGCATGAAGATCCGTTGGCCAAATTCAAGTAATCGCCCTATTGAGTTCTTCGCCGTGAAATCTATACCATGATCACATCTGATTTCACAGCATAATTCATTGTTACTGGGCTTAAGGGTTAATGCCACTTCCGGTAAGGCTTTTTGCAGATAACTCTCAATGTCTTCAATTTCATAGCCGCCTGTAGGTATGGAGATTGTGCGATATCCAATTAGATGATCACTCTCAATATCATTTGAATTTTTCTCATCAATCAAGCGGAATTGGTTGTTAGTCTCATCAATATTGGGGATTGAATTAAATGTCAACAATTCAATGAGCCATAATACATAATTTTTTTCCGGTGACAGTTCAATTGGTGGAAAATATTGAGCCTCAAGTATGGAAGATCGTCCAGATACTGTCAATGTTGATGAATCATCAATGACTGATGTTCAATTATCATTACACATTTATTTTATAGATGTTTAGTTGAAAATTTCAAACATAGATGTCCACATATCAATGTGTTGTAATCTTGATATTTCTCATAATTATATTTTACCCTACCAACATCGAGATACTCCATTGAATCTTGTGGAGGTCGCAAATTGCCGAAACTATCAAAATACGTTATGTCATTGTTTTTCTTTTCATATGCTACCCAATGTGAGTAGTAAAGTAAGGCGGGTTCTGGATCAAAACTAATCCGCTAGAGGCGCCACTAGGGGTTCTGTTCCAAGCTATTACATAATAGGGGAGGGGAGGGGCCCAATCTGCTTTACCATCGGGGGGAATCTGTACTGTAAAAGGGTGGTGAGAGGAGGAGAGGGACAGAGGGGGAGGGAGTTCTGCTTTACCATCACTGGTTCTCTACCATCCCCATGATGGTGCCTACCTTACCTGCGGATGGTAAACCCCAGGGTTGTTGTCTACCTTACCAACCACTCAACTGCGCACTTTGATGACTCATGTGTTTTTCAACGAAAAAAAGAGCGGCAACAAGTTCTTTGATGTTGTTTGACCTTCAGATTAAACTATTGTATACGCATAATTTTTACTGATGGTTATGACTCATGTGTGTTATCAATAGAGTGAGGTTTCAGATTACCACGCTTCGGTTTTTCCATGAAAATAGCGGCTAAAAGTACTTTGATGTTGTTGGTCCGATTTGACCTTCAGAAAAAAACTATTGTATGCGCAAAAACGAAGATATCATGGCTCATTGTATGTGTCATGAACATTATAATCCCAATCATCATTGATTACAATAAAATTAAAAATTATTCACATTCTAATGTTTTTATCCTATATCAATATATCGTCCACATAGCTTATGCAGTATATCTATAGCGCATGAGAAAATGTTTTAAATCGATGTGTGGTATAGGGCTAGTATATCTATAGCGTGCCGGAGATTTCTTTAAGCGACGCGTGGCATAAGAATGTTATATCTATAGCGTGCCGGAGATTTCTTTTAGGTGACGCGTGGCATAAGAATGTTATATCTATAGCGCGCGACATAGGCAATGCGTATAGTAGTTTATTCATTCTGCATAAACAATGGTTGTTGTGCACGCAGAATTGGAGTATGAGAGACTATAGTGGGAAAATTTGATAACATTCGCCGCTGATATAGTGGCGAATGAAGATTTTCGATGTTTATTATCTAATTTAAAGTAATGAAAAACTCAAATTTTTTAATATTATCGAAAATTTTTTTCTTTATTTTTGAAAATATTATTTGTCATTGAATATTTATGATTACAATTTATTATTTTTTTCTTATTCTTATTCTCCATACAGGAAGCTACAAATTCTATGATGTTGTTTGTCCGATTTAACCTTCAGAAAAGTATTGCATGCGCATAATTTACTGATGGTTATGACTCATGTGTGTTATCAATAGGGTGGTTTCAGATTACCACGCTTCGGGTTTTCCACGAAAAAAATAGCGGCTACAAGTTCTTTGATGATATTTGACCTTCAACTCCCTACTCTTTTGCATTTTGCTCTTGTATAAATAGTGAAGGTGGTTAAAGTCGGAAGATCATTCTACTTGCAGATTTTGTGAAAGTATAATAGCTCATTCGAAAAAAAGTGTTAGTGAAAAATGTATGACAAGAAGATTTCTGAGAATCTCATCGAATCGATGAAAAGTGCCTATGAAGCACTTCTCTCGATTGATTCTGATACAACAAATGATTCGTTGATTGCCACCTGGGAGCGGATCAGTAATGAAAATGTTCAGTGTTTAAATAGACTTTTGATGACGGCACACCTGACTGTGGCTGAGAAATCTCACATATTGACAACTATTGCGCATCTCAAATCTTTAAGTGTAAAATTCCGCGAGCACCAACGAAACCGCCACCACATCAATATCGTAGGTGGTAATATTGGAATTAATGATAATCGTATTCAATGGGATGACGCTGAATCGGCATTCAATAGTCGAATTAAAACTGGCATCATTACAAATCTGCAGCACAAAGATTTATCTGCATTTTTATCGGACACCAAACAAATGATAAGCGATAAAGTGAAGGCCATATTGCAAAATGATGGAAATGTAAAATTGAATGTTGTATTAGCATGTCGTTATAAAAGAATTAAAAATGGTGAATCAATTGAAGAAATTAAATATTTTAATACGAAAAATACACCAATTTTCCCGTCAACCAACATGAATAGGTGGTGCAATGAAAATATTAATGAACGCCTTTTGAAAAAAACAGAAGAGTTTGAAGAGGGTGACTCAGGATGGACAATGTTAGAGATAATTAATTTAATGGTGAATATTAATCAATACATTCCATTGAAAGGTGGATTATCAACATATGTGGATCTACCAAATGACATTAAATTGAAGAAAGCCGTTGTGAATATAAAAAATGGCGATGAATTTTGTTTCTTGTGGGCAGTGACAGCAGCACTTTATCCAGCTTCGCGAAATGTAGACAAAACGTCATCTTACCCACATTTCAGTGCTGTGAACCTAAACTACGAGGGACTATGTTTCCCATTCACATTACGTGATGTGACAAAATTCGAGACAATGAATGACTTATCGATAAATGTTTACGGTATTGAATGCGATTATAATAAACATAAAAGTGAAATTGTTCCATATTATATAAGTAAACATGCCAATACGAATGGAAATGCAGCAATTAACTTGCTCATGGCCCCCAGTGAAATTGATGATAAGACTGAAAAATTTTATCACTTTGCGTGGATTCGAAATCTGTCACGTTTAGTATCGTCACAAATATCGAAACATAACGCACAGTTATTTATTTGTGATCGCTGTTTATGCCACTTTCAATTTGAATATTCTTATGAAAATCATCGACAAGATTGCATCAATATGAATAAAATGGCAAGAGTGATTTTACCAAATGAGGAAAACAACCTATTATCATTCAGCAATTACAAATTCAAAGAGGATGTACCATTTGTCGTTTATGCTGATCTTGAGTGTATCTTGGAGCCAACCACAAACGCACAGCAAAAACATATTCCACACAGCATAGCTTATTATTTACACTGCTCCTATGACAATTCATTGTGTAAATTTGAATTGATGCGAGATGCTAATTGTATTGAATGGTTTGTCAACCAACTCAATGTTTTAGCACAGCAAATCAACCAAATTTACTCAAAAATAATACCAATGAAGCCATTAACAGACGATGAAAAAAATAAATTCAACAACGCCACAGTTTGCCACATTTGTGAAAAACCATTCAGTCTAAGTGATAACAAACATCGTGATCATTGTCATTTAACGGGCAATTATCGTGGTGCTGCACATGAAAGCTGTAACTTGAGCTATCAATTACCATTTTATATACCTATCGTGTTTCATAATTTATCTGGATACGATTCACATTTTATACTCAAATCTTTAGCAACACATTTTGAAGGATCAATATCACTTTTACCTATAAACAAAGAAAAATATATTTCGTTCAGTAAACAAGTCACGAATACAAAAATAACTCTTCGTTTTATCGATTCTTTACGATTTATGGCTAGCAGTATTGATAAATTATCATCATATTTGAGAGATGATGATAAGTTAATTACACGAAATGTTTATAAGGATAATGAGCAATTCAGATTAGTCACAAGAAAGGGTGTTTTTCCCTACGAGTACATTGACAATTGGGCAAAACTTGATGAACAACAATTACCGGAGAAAGATAAATTCTATTCTAAATTAAATAATGATGATATTACGAATGAAAATGATGAACATGCACAAGAAGTTTGGGAAAAATTTAACATCAATACATTGGGTGAATACTCAGATCTATATCTGAAGACTGATGTATTACTTTTGGCAGATATATTTGAGAATTTCAGACGTAACTGCTTCTCATCATATAATTTAGATCCTTTGCATTATTACACCGCTCCAGGATTGGCTTTTGATGCAATGCTCAAGTATACTAATGTGCAGTTGGAACTTTTTACTGATCCAGAAATGTTATTGTTTATCGAGAAAGGTATAAGGGGTGGAGTGGCTCAATGTTCAAATCGCTATGCTAAAGCGAATAATAAATATATGGGTGACAATTATGATCAAACAATAGATTTATCTTATCTCATGTATTTTGATGTAAATAATCTATACGGAGCAGCTATGTGTGAATATTTACCATTTGGTGGATTTGCGTGGGAAAAAAACATGGCTATTGGTGATATTTTCAGTATACCAGATGACTCATCAACTGGATACATTTTTGAAGTTGATCTAGATTATCCAGAAGAACTTCATGATTTACATCGAGATTTACCTCTGTGTCCTCAACACTTTACATCACCAACAGGAAAGAATTCAAAATTAGTAACAACGCTCCTCCCAAAAGAAAAATATATTATTCACTATAGAAATTTGAAGCAATGTTTAAGCTTGGGAATGAAAATTGGTAATATCCATAGAGTTCTGAAATTTCAGCAATCTCCATGGCTGAAAAAATATATAGACTTAAATACAGATTTGCGGAAAAAGTCAAAAAATGAGTTTGAAAAAAATTTTTACAAATTAATGAATAACGCTGTATTTGGTAAGACCATGGAGAATGCTAGAAAACATAAAGATGTTAAATTGGTGACACAATGGGGAGGAAGATGGGGTGCAAGATCACTCATTGGCAAACCAAACTTTCATAGTTGCACTATCTTTGACGATGATATGGTAATAATTGAAATGGATCGTGTCAAAATTACATTCAATAAACCAATATACATAGGATACTGTATTCTTGATGTATCCAAAATATTCATATATGACTTTCATTACAACTATATAAAGAAAACATTCCCACACAATCAATCGAAATTGATGTACACCGATACAGACAGTCTCTTGTATCAATTAACTGTACCAGACGTATATGCGATAATAAAACGCGATATCCACAAATTTGATACAAGCGATTATCCACCTGACAATGAATATGATATACCATTAATGAATAAAAAAGTGATTGGTTTAATGAAAGATGAAAATAACGGTAAAATTATGACTGAGTTTGTTGGGCTACGTGCAAAATTATACGCATTCAAAATATTAGGTGATGATAGTGATAAAAAGAAAGCTAAAGGCATCAAAGGGTCATCATTGCGCCAAATAACTTTCAATGATTATAAACAATGCCTTTTCAATCACGACAATTTTATTGTCGATCAATATTTGATTAGGAGTAAGAAACATGAAGTTTGTACAATACAACAACGAAAATTGGCACTCAGTTGGATGGATGACAAACGAATTGTATCACATCAAACGACCGATACTTTACCATGGGGCTATCGAGAGCCCCACGATAATGTTGATGACGTGGAAATGTTATAGAATACTGCTGTAATATTTATTGGTATAGAGGAGAGAATAAAAAAAACTTTTTCCGTTTACATGTCTACTTTATTTATCCAACTATTATGTGAATTATCAAATCCCAACCATTTAACATAATATTTATTTCCACGTTTACGTATAACTTTCTCCACAAGATATGTATCTGGATATTTTACTTTGCTGAGCTCTTCTTCATAGAAACATCCTTCGATTCGTTGATCCTGGTAATCAGTGAGTTTATATGTTGGAGGAGTCGTATTCAGCACATCGGTGATGGTAAATATTTCAGTTGTCCAGTTTGGTGTGTACCCCTTCTCGAATAAATGTTTATATTTGCTTATTCGAACTTTATCACCGATTTTAAATTTATGTCTCTGCTTTTCCACAATATGATGATGCTTGTATACAGTTCGAAGTAGATATTTTTCATTCATCGTTGTAACTTCTCGCGGTTTCATTTTGATCGTTCGATGTTTGGTATCATTGTATTCAGCAACTAAATCAGATACTATGTCAATCCACTTGTATGTTCCACGAAGACTGAATTGTTTCCACATTTTATTTTTTAGGGTACGATTGAAACGTTCACATATTGACGCTTTTAAATTTGTAAATGTTGAATACAATTCAATATTGTATTGTTTCATGAGTAATTTGAAATCTTTGTTGTAAAATTCTTTGCCTCGATCAACATGTAATTTTTTCGGTGTTCGTCCAGTATTCAAGATGGATTTCATTGCGTTTGTAACATCTTTCCCATTTTTAGTCTTCAAAGGTATGGCCCAAGCAAATTTTGAGAATATATCAATCACTGTTAGCAAGTACTTGTGACCATTATTTTTTGTTGCATAGGCTGTCATATCAACGAGATCTGCTTGCCAAGTCTCATCCAATCCTCTCATATCAACATGACGTCGGACGTAATGTACACGAGCAGGTTTATGCAGCTCTTCCACCAATGCCACCTTTCTGTTCACTATTGTGTCCAAGTTTTTGTCAACCATTGTGCTCCTACTTGTTCAGCTGTTGGATGTGAAATGATGCTTGAAGATGAATGTTTTTCTCATAATATCGCTATTAATTTTTGAATATTTCATCTTATTTCCGAAAGTCTTTTCCATGATATCGTTGAAAATCCTCTCTTTGAACATCAATATCATGACGTATAGATGCAATATTTTTTTTATGAATATCAAAATTATTGCGCATAGTTGATACATTCTTTTTTTGAATATCAACATCATTACGTATTGATGCTATACTCTGTTTAATTTGTTCAAGTTCATGATTGATAGTAGCCATCATAGTTGCATATGGCACTGCATCATTGGCATCTTCAGGACTAGCCACATTACATAATCTTTTATTCTCCATGTCATACTGGTTATCAGTGGTGACTTTGAATCCATAGCCAGGCGGGCCTCGATTAATGTCTTTGTTAACACCTTTTGTAAATTTTCGTCCAAATATATCTACACTCATTTTTTCCCCTCCACCCCCCGATTGTTACAGTTCAATAGTTGATTGATGAATGACGGGGAAAAGTATATAGCGGTAACTAATAAATAATTTCAGCCTCGCGTAATTCCTCAATGATAGAGATGATTTCATTCGTATGACTGGAATTGCCTGCTGCTTGAGATGCTAAGAGTAAACGAAGACGGTCGATGAGTTCATTTGGATCATCCCAATATACATAATCTATCGCATCATTACTCTTTTTACTAATTTTATAGTAGGGTAATGATTTCCCAAATCTCGTTCTCATTTTCTTTTGTGATGATGGAATGGATTTTGCGATGTAATTTTGATATTTCAAACCTCTATCTGATATAAAACTCGCATCAGGATCATAACGTTTGTATAGTGTGTTGGTTGAATTAATAATTTTGATATAATTTTGTTTATCAATATCACTTATAAATGATTCATTTGGTGTTTTGGTAAATAATAACTCAATCAATCCATGTGTTTCAGGATATTGTTCATTAGCAACATAAATCATATTAT
The DNA here is from genome assembly GCA_918226075.1 of Microctonus brassicae. Lineage (NCBI taxonomy): Eukaryota > Metazoa > Arthropoda > Insecta > Hymenoptera > Braconidae > Microctonus > Microctonus brassicae. The sequence goes on along the minus strand of OW445486.1, from coordinate 3,430,999 downwards.
CTTTGAATTCAATAGGTGAATCACCAATCATCAAACGATTATCTTTCAATTTACGAACACCAAATCTCGTATCCAATCCTTTCTTATTGCTGAACAACTTCTTCAAATAAAATGTCGAATTATTTTCTTGTTGTTTTAATGGTGAACTCTCAACTTGATTATTTGTTTCATATTGTTGTGGTTTCAATGGCGAACTCTCAAATGAAATATCATCACTCTCAAATTTATCGATTGTTCCATTAAATTCACTGTTATTGTATGGGTCATGAATTCCATCATCATTCTCACTTAGAGCTGTTGCATATGTTTGATCTATCTCATCTTTCGGAATTATATCTGCAGGCTCATCTTTAATTTCACGTTTCATCTGATTAGATGTAGTTACCAATTTTTCTAAAGGTGTCACTACTGGTTTGAAAACTTCTTTCATTGCTTGTTCTGTTTTGTCTCTACCCAACTTAATCATTTTGTGCTTTTGTCGAATAATATCACTTGTTTTCACTATTTGCTTCAATATATCTTCTCTTTCTTTAAGATTTCTGTTCGCCATGTTGATGTATTCAAGTTCAAATCAGAACTGTGGGTAGTATTGCCTGTACAATTCAATTTATACTTATGTAACAATCAAATCCCTTTCTATATCTTCCTGAATTGATATCACTGTCTTTGTCAATTACTATGAAGCCATATTTATCTTTCCAACATGTTGAACATAAATCTCGGAATTGCGTATATGTCATGTCTGTGTTGATATGATCATCATAGATATGCTTAAGATTCATTTCATCTTGTTGGAATAGTATCATCAAATTGGCATTGTCTCGTACTAGATGTTTAGGAATACGTGTATACGTTTGACAAAGATAGAACGAGTCAACATCTCTATGTCGCCCCATACAAAAGAAAGCTCTAATATTATTTTGCTTCTCGCATGCGACATCGTCAAAAATCATTATGGAATTTGGTTGGGTATCTTCAGGTTTTACAACTTCTTCATGCTCATTGAATGGAAAATAACCAATATCCTTCACTTGTTTCAATATATTCTCCAGATACTTGTATTTCGGTTGATTGAGTGATTTTGAATAGATATAGACATTTTCAAATCTCAAACCGTTCGGATGTGTAATGAGTGATAAAAGTGCATTAGTCTTGCCACAATTCGATGGACCACAAAAAATTGCACGTATACTATGCGGCAACAATTCCCCATGACGTTTTATTATATTTTGTTTTGGTATTTGATTATCAAAGTTCATAATAGGTAATGTTGTGGTCTGTTTGTCAAATTTCAACTTTGCCGGTTGTTTCTTACGCATCGCCATCATCATAACTAACTGGTGAACATAAAAGATGTCTACTTATATAGGTTGGAGATACAATGATTTTACTTCATTTGTCCAGTGACTGTCATTGTGGATACATGTCTTCACTGCGGAGGCGCAATATTCGCGGTAAAGGTCTCGTGAACAGTATTATCAATAAGCTTCCTTTTGAAGTTCATATTCCGGGCTATCAATATTGTGGTCCTGGCACCAAATTATCAAAGAGATTGGCACGCGGTGATCCAGGAATCAATCCCCTCGATGCTGCATGCAAGGATCACGATATTGCATACTCAAAGTATCGTGATAATATTTCTGAAAGAAATAAGGCTGATGAAGTGCTAGCTGAAAGAGCTACGGAACGTGTTCTCAATAAAAACGCGAGTATTGGTGAGAGGGTTGCGGCTTTGGGTGTAACTAATATCATGAAGTTGAAATCAAAACTTGGTGCGGGTATGGAGAGAAGAAAGATGAGGAAAGCAAAGCAGAGAAAGAGGAGTAAGAAGATACCAATGACGACATTCAAGCAAATTGTGAAAGAAGCGAAAAATTCCATGCTAAATTCCAATGGAGATGTTCTCAAGTCTGCGTTGAATGGTGCACGTGCTGCTGTAAAAAAAGCCGGTGGAAAGAGTAAAGTGGGCTCTCCGCCAAGGATTTTACCTGTACCATTGAAAACCGGAGGTGTTTTACCATTTCTCATACCAATTTTTGCTGGTTTAAGTGCTGCTGGTGCTCTAGCTGGCGGTGCTGCTGGTATAGCTAAAGCTGTGAATGATGCAAGTGCAGCAAAACAACAACTTGAGGAGAATAAACGTCACAATATGAAAATGGAGGAGTTGGCGCTGGGAAAGGGATTGTATTTGACACCATATAAGAGGGGAATGGGTCTTTATTTGAAACCAAAAAACTTGTAAACCTACCACATCGAGCGTTAACTGATGCTGATCTTATCAAATATGCGAAACTTATGCGTATCCCACATTTTCGCGGTGTATTCATGCGAAATAATTTACCGACAACTGGTCCACGAAAATATGAATCTGCCATTATCAATCTTGATGATAAGGATGGTCCCGGCACACATTGGGTAGCATATGAAAAGAAAAACAATGACGTAACATATTTTGATAGTTTTGGCAATTTACGACCTCCACAAGATTTAATGGAGTATCTCGATGTTGGTAGGGTAAAATATAATTATGAAAAATATCAAGACTACGACACCTTGATATGTGGACATCTATGTTTGAAATTTTTGACTAAACAACTATAAAATAAATGCTCATGGACAACTGGCTATCAGTCATGGATGATTCATTGACATTGACAGTATCTGGACGATCCTCCATACTCGAGGCCCAATATTTTCCACCAATTGAACTGTCGCCGGAAAAAAATTATGTATTGGGGCTCATTGAATTGTTGACATTCAATTCAATTCCCAATATTGATGTGACAAACAATCAATTTCGCTTGATTGATGAAAAAAATTTAGCTGATACTAAGACCGATCTTCCGATGGGATATCGCACAATCTTCATACCTACAGGCAGCTATGAAATTGAAGATATTGAAAGTTATCTGCAAAAAGCCTTACCAGATATATCTATAACCCTCAAACCTAATAACAATGAATTATGTTGTGAAATCAAGTGTGATCGATTTATAGATTTTACAGCGAAGAACTCAATTGGACAATTACTTGGATTCAAACCACATATCTACCCACCCAACATAACCTACAAATCAGATTTACCCGTGACAATTTTGAAAGTTAATGCACTTCGTGTTGAGTGTAACATTACAACGGGTGCTTATATCAATGAACATCGAGTGCACACGATTCATGAATTTTTCCCTAGTGTCCCACCAGGATATAAGATTGTTGAAGTTCCAACACACGTCATTTACATGCCAGTCGCCGTTCAAGCAATACAACATTTACAGTTGAGAATAGTTGATCAAGACAATCATCTAGTGAATTTTCGCGGTGAAGTTATCACCATAAGATTACATTTGAAATCGATGAAGTAATGGGGATAGTATACGATACAGGAGAAACAATTACACAAGTACCATCGATAATTCATGGTGGAAGCTATAAAAGTGGAGGAACATGCCGAAAACTCATCAGTCATCGAAGACAAGGTGCACGTCTCACACATCAGAACATTCAACTTTTGAAGAATCTCGGCCTAAAGCTGCGTGGAAAACAATAAAATTTTGCTGCTGTTTGTTCTGTTTGCTACCATGGAAAAAATTTTAACTATACAAAAACCAATCATTTTTGATGAATCCATTGCACATTATGAGATTCATGCACATCAGCCATATGCATCGTCGACCTTCAATAACAACGATGAAATTCGCATCGCAGTACAACATCAGGACTTGTGCTTATTGCCGAGCAAGAGCTCATTACATATCTGCGGAAGATTAACTAAAGATGATTCATCTGCCGTCGCGACTACAGCACTCGTCAATCTAGCTGTTTGTCATCTATTCGAGGAAATACGCTATGAATTGAATGCCGTTGAAATTGATCGATGCAAAAAAGTTGGTATAACATCACTCATGAAAGGATATGTTTCATTGCGTTCAGAGCAAAGTTATACTTTGGAAAATGCTGGATGGTTGTCTACGGATGACACTAAATTGATCAATGCTAATGGCTACTTTGATATCAGCATTCCATTGAATTTACTGTTGGGATTTGCTGAAGATTATGGAAAAGTGATTGTAAATGCTAAGCATGAATTGGTTCTCACACGAACAAGTACAGATGTGAATGCTTACATTCAAACTGCAGTGGAAGATGTTAAACTTACACTCCAGAAAATTGAGTGGTTAATACCATACATCAAAGTCTCAGATACACAAAAAGTTCAACTTTTGAATTATATTGCAAGAGATCCAACCATTCCTATGAGCTTTCGTACTTGGGAATTGTACGAGTATCCACTGCTTCCATTATCAATGAAAAATGTTTGGGCTGTCAAGACTACGACACAACTGGAGAAACCTCGTTACATTATTCTAGGATTTCAAACAGGAGAAAGAAATTCAGCGCGAAGAAATAACAGTCGTTTTAATCATTGCAACATACGTGACATCAAAGTGTTTCTCAATTCACAATCATATCCATATGGAAATCTCAACATTGATTTTGATCGCAATCAATACGCTATGTTGTATGACATGTACACGAATTTTCAACCGTCGTACTATGGAAAATATACCGATCCGATGTTAACTAAAAGTGAATTTGCAACCATAGCGCCTCTCATTGTTATCGACTGCTCGAAGCAGAATGAAAATATTAAATCTGGACCAGTAGATGTGAGAATCGAGTTTGAATCTTCCATTCAATTCCCCGCCAATACTTCCGCTTACTGTTTAATCTTGCATGATCGCATAGTTGAATATAAACCTATTAGTGGCACTGTACGAAAAATAACATGAAAAAACAAATTCATGCAATGTTTGTGTGGAATGCATACAGAAATGCTCGTCGTGGCCCATGGTTCGCCATCGTGAACGATTTCAACTGAGAATTGAGTGATTTAGTTAAATTATTCAGTTGATGTAATAAATATGAACAAATAAGGGATTGTAATGAAATAAAAAAAGTATATATATATTTGTAACATTTGATCTTATCATTTCTAAAAACCAATCATGAAGCATTGATATCCTCATACAACATTTGATGACGTCATCTCTAAACGTGTTCAAACCAATCATAAAGCAGCGATATCCATCTCTGAGCATGTTCAAACCAATCGTAATTCAAGGTTAAAGCGAAAAACGTTTAGTCGCTTTTTCTTGGAAAAAGTAACACGATATCCTTATTGATATGAGTCATTAAATATAAACAACATCAAAGGACTTGTTGCCGCTTTTTTTCCTGGAAAAACCTTTAGTAACACGATACCCTTATTGATATGAGTCATTAAATATAAACAACATCAAAGGACTTGTCACCGCTTTTTTTCCTGGAAATCGTTTTCTAATATTAAGATATGAGTTATTTAAAAACAAACATCAGTGGACTTCCTGGAATCATTTCCTGTTTATAATATGAGTCATCTTCATGCATGTAACTATTGATGACGTCATCTCTAACGTGTTCAATCATAAAGCAGTGATATCAATCTCTAAACGTGTCCAAACTTGTTTTAACCAATCATAAAGCAGCTAAAACGCGTACAAACCAATCAAGTTTAAACATCAGCAAAATAACGTTTAACCGCTTTTTTTCTTGGAAATAATCGCAATCCTTAGTAAAACGACACCCTTATTGATATGAGTCATTAAATATAAACATTATCAAAGGACTTGTCACCGCTTTTTTTCCTGGAATCATTTCCTGTTTATAATATGAGTCATCTTCTTGCATGTAACTAGGAGTGGTAGGGATAATGAGCATTATATATAAAGGAGAGAAAATATTATACGACTGCATTAAGTTTTTTGATTCTCAAACAGTGAAATCACTTCGTTGCATATTCAGAGGAGAAATATCAAGATAATTTGTGAGCAAAAATGGATTTTTCCAAATTAAATGAAGTTAGTCGTTTGGAAAATTTTTTACCAACAAAATCATGGAATGAACTGACGGATGAATCATTACATCCAGTAACATCTGTGAAACGTGTCAAAACTAAATTTGGACAAAGCATCATTATGACTATAAATGATGAATTCAATGTGTTCCTACCGAAGAGGATAACTGAATTTTTATTGAAGGATGATAATTTGTATAACCAAATATCAGAAGCATCGACTAATTCAAAACTTACTCTCCATTATATCGGTGGTAAATACCATCAATGTGAATTCCAGTATGAGGAATAAGAAACAAATTGTAAAAATGTTCTTTTCAAAATAAAAAAACAAATTTCCAATAAAACTGTGTGTTTTTTCATTTAATTAGATAAATAAGAAGAAAATTCCCATCCCAATGTTTTTTTTGTTCTTGGATTCATTTACTTTAATTATATATAATATACAATAAGAAGAAAATTTCCATCCCAATTTTTTTTATTCTTGGATTCATCCCTTCACTCCGTTGTATTTTATATCGATCTGATTTTGTCATTGCTTTAAAAATTTTATCCCATGCATAGCTTAAAAAATTCTCAGGCGCGCTATATACTAGTCCTATAGATATATACAGGTAAAAAACATATGAATTTTTATCAAACAAGTAAAGTCAAATCATTTGTTTCCTTAGTCCCATACCACGCTATAGATATATTAGTATATAGGGTAAATAAATAATACATGTGAATAATATTGAATTTTTTTATTTTTCAAAGCATAAATGATCAGTTATTTTCTTCTTCTTTACACATAGAACAATCTTTCATTAATGGAATAATTCCTTCAAATTCATCGTAATCAATGGCGATGGGATTATAATGTTCACGGCATCTTCGATGAGCAATGATATCTTCATCCTTTTGTAAATTTTCTGGTAATTTATTCCAAATTTTATCAATTTTCGTTGATGCAAATTTTAGAATGAACTCTTTCGTGAAATAAGCGATGTCTTGTGGTCTCATATCTTCAATTCTCTCCTCCAATTGATAATATAGCTCCAATGATCTGCCAATCGATGGATTCTGCAGTTGTGACTTTTTTTCCATCCAACATTTAAATTGTTTAACATTTTCAAGAGCACAATGATATATGAGATTGGATTTTCTATATTCATGATAATGACAGCTAATTATTTCAACATTCTTCATTGATGGGCAACCCAAATTTTCCAAGTTTATGATTGTTTTTGACCCTCTAATAATGTCAGAGAGCCATTGTTTCTTCTCCGATCCTTTAACATAGATGAAAGCCACATCTTTCAGAATGATATCGAGAACATCGTTGAGTTTGTTGTATGGAATATCTCCAGCA
>OW445486.1:3250765-3423255 GCA_918226075.1 Microctonus brassicae | reverse complement strand
GAACACTAATAAATTTTAGGTGGTTTTTATAGGTGAAATTTCTTCCAATACAATCACTGAACCGAATTCAATGCAAACGGGAAATCTCAAAATTTTGGTTTTCAAAATATTTGAAATGAGGAAAAGATTTTGATAATTTATAGCCCTGCATTGTAAGAATTGAAAATTGCCATTTCAAATTTTGTCCCGAATTTCTTACAATAACAGCCATTTTTGATAGTAGCCACATTTGAACAAACCCACGGTTTACTATACGAGGTGTTTCACTAAATATGAAATTCATTTATCTATTAAATTTGTTTTATTTTTTTGAAAAAAATCCTTGTATTTTTTATACTTAAAATGTAACAGGGATAGGTTTGTTGCATGAAATTATCCAATTCATTGATTATTTGTTTATTAAATTTCAAATCTGTTAAATTTGTTTATTGTATTTTAAATCAAATATGTATTACCACTGAGATGGCGATATCTGTCATTTCTTTCTTTTATGTTCTCTCCCAAACCATCATTCAATGAGAATTTCGAATGACGTCCACTTTAATTTGGGAAATATCCAAAATACGATAGATTTTTGAGAAATAAAATACATCCATACTTTATGTTTCTTGATTGAAATTTGAAAAATATATATTATCTCTGTAAAGTTCGTTTTCAATGATTTTACTTTTACTAGAAAAACAAATGATATCTAGTCAAAAAACCTTTGCAATAATAGAATGAGAAAGAGAGCGCAAAGTTCTTATATGACTTTATTCAATTATAAATATGTGTAATTCATTAAATAATTCATTAAACTACTTCACAAAAAGAATTGATATCAATTTGTATTGCCAAGTGCATAAAGTACGGTAACGGGCTAACTACATAATTATATTTGTTATTCATGATCATAACAACATATAGGTTTGGGGCAAGTATCATTCACTGGCATTTCCGAAAATTCTCATCACCTGCTATTAACAATATAGTTATCGATGTCGAAATTTGGTGCTGAGTTTGTCTCGTGAAAGTTCATAATTATTCAATTGATTGATAATATACTACCATGTGGGAATTATTATTTGTCATTTCCTTTATGTTCCCAAATTTTATGAAAATTCTGAATTTTGTTTACTCTTTAGAGAAAATTCAAATTACGATAGATTTTTATATGAATGAATTATATTCATTCGTTTATTTGTTCAAATAAGAAAATATCGATCATCTCAGAGAGTTTCAATTTTGATTATTGTACTTATACAGTAAAAAAAGAAGTGATGTCAAAATCGAGAAAACTTTTTTAAAAAAAAAGAAAAAACAGGTGTTGAGTTCTTACATGACAAAAAAATTTAATTGCAAAAATTACTTTGGAAAAAGTTACTTTCAAAAAATTACTATGCAGAACGTTACTTTGGACAATGTTGATCTGAAAAAATTACTTTACAAAAAGATTTGATATCAGTCATTTGTTTGCCAAGTACACAATACAAGGTTATATTTAGATATACTATGTATTATATTACATATATTATATATTATATATGGACTTACTATGTATTGTATATTATATATTATATTATACATACACTTACTATGTAATCATATTAGTTATCTATATTTATAACAGAATACACATCAATGATGGGTGTCATTGATTGCTATTTCTAAGAAACCTCATTATCACCTATTGTAATCAATCAATAGTTATATATGTCGAAAATTTTTTGTCAATATCCTACTTTTAATACGAACGTACTTGGCGCGTCTGAAATAAGTATAACAGATCATGACCGTAGAATATCTTGACGCATGTGCTGTTTGGCTGATATGGATATTAAATTCTAATGCTGATATTCATGAAAGACTGTTCATACAACAGTATGAACACAACGATGCGGATATTTATGAAACTCTGCGGTATAAACGCAATAAGTAAATGCTTTGTAATGATATTATCTGTACAGCAAATCCGCTATCAATATGAATTATGCATAAAATTTTAACGAATATGAAATTCATCGACTGATCGGACGCCCCAAGTATGTCCGTATTAAGAGTGGGATATTGACAAAAAATTTTCGACATATATAACTATTGATCGATAACAATAGGTGTTATTGAGGTTTCTAAGAAATGGTAATCAATGACACCAATCATTGGTGTGTATTCTGTTATAAATATAGATAGCTAATATAATTACATAGTAAGTGTATGTATAATATAATATATAATACATAGTAAGTCCATATATAATATATAATATATGTAATATGATGCATAGTAAATCTATGTATAACCTTGTATTGTGTACTTGGCAAACAAATGACTGATATCAAATCTTTTTGTAAAGTAATTTTTTCAGATCAACATTGTCCAAAGTAACGTTTCGCAAAGTAATTTTTGCAATTCAATTTTTTTGCCACACATGAATTTGGCGCCTTTTTTTTTTTTTTTTTTTGAAAAAAGTTCTATTATACGCAAAAACTAGAAACTAAATTTGTGAATCGCGATTATCACCCAACAAAAAATGACTTGAATGAAGTTGCTACTTGACTCAAGTCTGAAATTGACTCGTGTCAAAACGATGGATATTCTTATAAATAATTTTAAAATTAAACTGAATACAAGCGGATAATCATTCTGATGGAAGGATAACACTTCAAAACATGAAAAATTTGGTCCAAATCTGGGAATGTCTTGATCGAATTCTGAACATGACTGAATTCAAGTCCAAAAATGTCTTAGTTTGAGTGTGAAAATTTCTCATTGTAGACAGTGAAAAATTTCATGTAAGAGTCCAAAAGTTCAATCAAAATTTGTGTCAAAATTATTTTTACACTGATCAAACCTGAAAACAATGTTAAATGAACACATTATAAATGTGTTCTTGGTCAGAATTCACTCACTCTCGTTTTTGAAATTATCTATTTTCTGCTGTTTAACGCTAATTTTGTATCAATTTTTGACACGAGATGTTGTGTTGAATCTGGAAAATTATTCTGCACAAAATGCATATTATCTCACGTTAATTCTAGTAGGTACTATATTTCTGTCTACCAAACTCTATGCATTTGCGTTAATATTTTTTTCGATTTGTATGAGTGTTTAATATAGCATTGAAGTTAGACCGATTCTCATAAAAATATATTGATTCAACATCATTTTCAGACATAATTTGTGTAAGAAAACTTTGAACACAAATTTTAGGGGACTTTTACATAAAATTTTTTACTGTGTGAATATGAGGTTGAACAATATATCGATTGAAAACTGAAAAAAAAGTTTAATCAGTTCAATCCAAAATTTATTTTCGAATTTTCTCTTTTTACGACTGACTCCACTCAAAACATATGTAATATTTCGAGTCATGTATGTTCCTGGCTTGAATCAAAACGATTTGTGTCGTCTATATCGATACTCGATTCGAGACAGGTCATTATGAACTTTGAACCACGTTATCAAGGCCAATACAATGAATACATGATGGAAGACTATATTTGGGGTTTATTGAGAGAAAGTACTCATAAACATGAAAGAAAAAGTAAGAGCGTGCACTTTTAAATTGTTTTCCACTTTTTAGTAAGTTATTTTGAGAATAAAACTTGATAAAAATGATGAACATATTTAGTTGTATGGTTTCACCTTCAATTAAAAATTAAAACCACAGATTTGGAAAAATATCGTTCAGACGGTCTCCTAGATACAACAGCAAACTTTTTCATGCGATGAATTTTTTTTCGTCTAATACGGACCTAAACCATCGAAATTTCATACATTAAAGTCAAAGTCAAATTTCGTGTTGACCCGTGTTATATATTTTGTTTGAAGTCACATTTCACTTATTCCACTGAAGTGATCCGCCGTGTTGCCACAGGAGAAAAGCACTTAAGGTGTGCGATCGGCGCGCTCACTTGGCTAGTGTTCATACTAACGAGAGAACACATTTATAGATGTCATGTGTTTCAGAAAAAGATAGTTGCAAACCTGTAATAATAAGAGGCAAAACGATAGAAAGTTCTGGAAGTAGGAGAAAGATACTACAGTACAGATTGAAGAGAGACAAGTGTGTGCATCATACACGTATTGAATAAGGACGCCCAACAGACGACGACGACGACCAGGACTGAATTTGTTACATCGTGAAAATCATGAGTTTTCAACTTCAACTTGATATATAAGAATGGTATGCGGTCTGCGAAAAGTCACAAGTGGATCGCATTCGTGTCAAAATCAGCAGTGGGATGTATTTTTCATTCATTCAAAACGTGCATGAGCCGATCCCGGGCAAGATGACATGTGGCGAGCAACTAATATTTGGATCATTTCTGCCGCCCAACAGTGCATGCTTACTCAAGTCGTAAGAGTCATCGTTAATGCTGTGAATAATACAATCGATAAATTTGAAATATAAATAATATGGAGGAAAGAAGCTGCAGCAAAAAATAGAAAAGAAGATAAATAAGTGTGATAAAATAAAGCTGCTGCAGTGTACGTGAAAAAAGAGAGACGCGTGATTGAAATGCGTGTAAAGCGAGTGTGAAAAATATTGTCGCGTCGATAATTGATTTATTCAAAATAATATAGTATGACAAGAATGAATGTACGAATTGTTACATTGAGAGTGAGAAAAAATATGGTGAATGTCTGGCATTATTATTGAAATGTTTTTACGGTATTGAAAGTATGAGTGAATTATCGAAGATTAAAACGTATGGAATTATATATTGTGAAAGGTATACGGAGTGGAATGTATGAGTGAATTGAATATTCTTAGTATGGAAAATTATTGTCGCACCGCCGTAGACCCGCCAATCGTCACGGCGGAAATTAAGAACATTATTATTATTTTATTATTTCGTTTGAAAAAGAGACATCATTATTTTTATTCATCCGGATTCTTCGTTATTAATATTGAAAGATAGTTGCAAACCTGTAATAATAAGAGGCAAAACGATAGAAAGGTCTAGAAGTAGGAGAAAGATACTACAGTACAGATTGAAGAGAGACAAGTGTGTTCATCATACACGTATTGAATAAGGACGCCCAACAGACGACGACGACGACCAGGACTGAACATATCATTATTTTCCAACATTCAAATTGCTGCGAGTATTATCATGAATTGTTTTTTGTATAAGATTTCCCCGATAATCTTTCAAGCTATTTTAGGCAATCGGGGTGGCATCTCTTGCAGCATCAAGGACAACGATAACGGTGGCTAGTTTGGTGGGACAAAACCAAGCGCCGTTACAATACATATATTGTGACGGTATTCGTCCGGGCGACGCCAATTGTGCGTGTGAAGAGAGAGAATCGGTGCATTTGCACCTATATTTCTATAAAAATTCTAATGACGAGGCATACGGCCCTGTCGATTGGAGCTGTGCCGTGTGAGGACGTGCCACACCAGTGTAATAAGCCGTAACAACGTAGTAAGTGAGGCGATGAGAGTGTCGCCGAACTGAACGTGGCGGTAATTATATGGAGGACGTCTAACGTAGAGCAGATGATTGTCAGTCAAGGAAGCTGCTGAGGTTGATGGAGTTGTTGAGGTTGCGGAGGTGCTGAAGCTGCTGAGGTCGCTGAAGATGCTGAAGTAGCTGAAGATGTGGAAGAAAGTCTGTGGTGAAGGCATGCAGTGTGAAAAGAGTGCGTGTGAGAGCCCCTGTAGATCCCCCATTCTGCGTGCAAGGTAAATAGAGTTGAGCGCTCTAATGCATTGCTCCCATGCATTTCTCCGCTCCGCTCTATACTATCTTAATTGTGTCGTAGCTGCGAATTTATTGTATACTAGGTCGAAGAACTCACGCATATAAGAACTAATATATTTTTTATTTATATAGAGTCGCGTTATTATTTACTGTGAGTGTTGAAAAGTGTATGTGAAAATGGAATTTGGACGCTCATTATTCTTGTTTTATTATTATTTCATTTCCATTATCAATTAAATATGAATATTGAATTTCATACTATAAATAAATTCTCCCGGTTTTTATTTATAAGCTTATTATTCGAGCGCTGAAAATAGTTGATTGTCGTTTTATTTTTAAATATTGTGCATGACGCCTAGAAAACGCTACATCACAATATATATAATATATATATTGATCTCATTAGGGAATCGAACGCTCTACAAAAAAGGTATCTTACACTTCTTACATAGAAACAGTCATTCTGGAGATATTCAAACCCAAAGTTCGAAATGTATGAAATTTCGATTTTTTTGTCATTAAATCGATACTAATGAGTTTATTATGGTCTTCAGAATAGTTTTTATTCAAAAAACTGGTTTTGGTGTGCTTATATTTTTGTAAAGCTAAAAAAAATACTCATATGTCAGATTTTTTTATTCTACATTTTATTTACTGTGGAAAATATTATTTATGACTTATGTCAAATCGATTTTATTATCATTTCGGAGCAATAGAAATTATGCTGTCTAAAAAAAATTGAGCAATGTAGGCATAATTATTGAATTGTTTTTCGATTATTAATAATTTTTAAGAAAATAATAAACTGATTAGTGTCGATTTAATGACAAAAAAGTCGAAATTCCATACGAAATTTGTTTAAACAAATTTCGTTCGAACTTTGGGTTCGAATATCTTCAGAATAACTGTTTCTATGAAAAAAGTGTAGGAGTACTTTTTTGTAGAGCGTTCGATTCCCTATAAGAAGATGTTATCGGCTCATCTCTATGTTGCGCCAACGCCGAACTACAAAAATCAAAACAAGAAAAAATTTTTTTTTCCCATGTTATTCGAACGGAAAATGAAAAATTACAATCCGCCACCTCTAAATATTAAAATTGAGAGCTCCGCTTTGAACAGGCTTCTTTTTTCATCGTTCAGTAAGCTTTCAGCCTGTTCCTTTGATAAAAAAAAAAGTTGCCTAAAAATGGCACACCCTAATATATATGTTTGTCAATTGGACATTTTTGTGACACTATCATTTTTTAGCTTATCGTATGCGCCTTGGCCCTCTGACTACGTCATCTGGAGAAAGTCGATATATTCCTAATAGTTTTGGAGATATATCCATTTTTCTATAGTTTGTGCATTTCTGTGACTTATATGAATGAGTCACATAAATGCACGATTCTTAACAATTTTATATATGAGTGATATAAATGCATAATCCTTAACAATTTCGTATATAATTTTTGGGAATCGATACAAAATTTGTTTTTCATCGTTTCGAAGCATTATATTTGATGAATGATACAATAACATGAACAAAATACCTCTGAAAAACAAATTTATTATTTTGATACTGGTGAAAGATGTATTGCACAAATCGTACATGAAAGTCATTCCATTATGAGCTTGTAGCATTGAAACTTTCAGTATGATATAACTGAATCATATTGAATGATTCGACTGATGTCACAGTAATGTGTAAGTCCTGAACATTTTATATATTTGGCAATTGATGAGTAAATCAATTTCAACATGATTCGATGATATGGGATCATCGCAAGAGATCTTTGGAGAACTATCCAAATAATAAATTCTCAATACATTCGCTGATTTTGATATTTTTTATTGAAACAAGAAATATTTTCTCTTCGTTCGTAGATCTTCAGAAAATATGTTATCATTCTCTGCAAAAACATAGGAGCGATATAACTGAATTGTATAGGATAGTTCAACTGATTTCTCAAAATATCACAAAAATGTATAATTCGTAAAAACTTTTATGTATCAGGCGAACAATGAGATGTGCAATGTCAACATGAACTATACAATATGGAATCATCGCGAATAGTTCGTCTCATTTAAACAATCACTGATCACTTCAGTAATCAATGAGTGAATCAATGTCAAGAAAAATTCCATCATACTGGATCATCATAATGAGTTTGTCGCATTCGAATAATCATTGACTATTCATTCATGCCTTATGGAAAAGCAAACATTTATGTGTGCCATATTCAGAAAATATATTCTTAATACTTTGCTGTTTCTAATTTTTTTTGCTTAAATAAAGAAATGTTCTCTCTTCATTCGCAGATTTTCAGAAAAGATGTTATCATTCTATGCAAAAATATAGATACGATAAAATTGAATCATTTTGAATGATTCGACGGATTTTTTGTGGTGTTACAGAAATGTATAATTCATAACAACTATTATATATTTCGTGATTAATGAGTGAATCGATTTCAACATGAACTTTATTGTTTCGGATCATCGCAAGAGATCTTTGGAGAACTATCCAAATAATGAATTCTTAATACTTTCGCTGATTTTGATATTTTTTATCGAAACAAGAAATATTCTCTTTTCATTTGTAGATCTTCAAGAAATATGTTATCATTCTCCGCAAAAACATAGAATCGTTATAACTGAATTGTAATGGATAATTCGACTGATTTCTCAAAATATCAGAAAAATGTATGATTCGTACAAACTTTCATTTATCAGATGAACAATGAAATATGCAATGTCAACATGAACTACACAATATGGAATCATCGGGAATTGTTTGTTTTGTTCAAATAATCACTGATGATTCATTCATACCTGATGAAGAAGAAAAGATTGACGTGCGACCTATTCAATGATAAATTCGTCATATATTTACTGCTATTGATATTTTTTATTGGAACAAGAAATACTTTCTCTTTATTCGTAGATCTTCAGGAAATATGCTATCTTTCTCTGCGAAAACATAGAAATGATATAATTAAATTATGTTAGAAACTTCGACTGATTTTTCGTGGTGTCACAGAAATGCATTAAATGTAAAAACTTTTATAGATTTAGTGATTAATTTGCGGATCAATTTCGACATGAATTATGTGATATGAGATCATCGCAAGTTGGTTGCTCTGTTCAAGGAATCACTGATGATTCATTAATGCCTGATGAAAAGAAAAAGATTGATGTGTGACAGATTCAATGATAAATTCTTCGCAAACTTGCAGTGTGTGATTTTTTTTATTGAAACTCGAAAAATTATTTGTTCATTCGCAGACTTTCAAGAAAGATGCAATCTTTTCTCTGTAAATGGCATTCATCATTCATCGTATAAACATAGAAACGATATGATTGAATAATAACGAACAGTTCGACTGATTTTTATGTGCCACGAAAATGTATAATTTGTAAAAACTTTTATATAGAATGATGTTTGACATAGGACTATCACCAATAATTTGTCTTAATCAAACAATTTGTGATGATGTATTCATGCCTCTTAAAAAAACAAATAATTGATATGTGACCTATTCTTTGATAAATTATTAACATGTTCAAAAAATATCTTCTGATCTCCAAGTACCTTTAGACCAGTCGTCAGTGAACCGAACTGCAAGGCGACCATTCATACGTTCAAATCGTACTAACTCATTTCGATTCATTGATTATTTTTTCCTTTATAAAAAACAAAATTCTTCTCCATTTATAGATCTCGAAAGGAGATGCTATCACTCTGAAAAAGATGGAACGATTGTTATTGAATGATATTGAACAGTCCGTCTGATTTTTTTTGTGGTCACAGGAGTGTATATAATTCGTTGAAACTGTCGTATATTGGGTGAACAATGAGACAAGTAATGTTAACAATCAACATGAACTATATGATATGTGTTTGAGATTTTGCTTTTTTGTGATTGTAAATGCCGGTGGATATTTTAATATGGTAGAATTAAATGAATATTTCAAAGAGATTAAAAATTATATTCTTGTTTATTTATAAAAGACACTTTGGTTTTTATCACAGATTTTAGAGTGATGATGTTATCAATGATGAAGTTTGTTTTATGTAGTTGAGCGAGATGTATAATTGACTTAATATTCACGGGATTATATTAATCGTCGTGAATAATTATGCAAATGGCGGTATGCCGAAAACACGTGGCGTCGCACACAATGCCCAATCAATAATTATATGAATATATTGATTGCAATCGGATATTGCTCACTTGTTGAGTTGAATTGTGTTTAATGCGTTGCACTGAGTTACATGTGTTGATACTTTATCACGTTGTGATTGTAATTGCAAAGATAATTTGAATTTGTAAAAACGAAGAAGCACGTTGCACTTGTTGAAGCCGGTGGTTCGATAATAAAGGATTCTCTATCATAGAGAAGATAGAGAAGGACGGCTAGAGATGCGCCGTCGACGAAAATGCCTGTGCATGTGAATCTCGCGCCGTCGGCAAGGCTGTGTTAGTAGGCGCACAATGCACTGCGCATGCAACACGACAGTGGTAGTGTGTACATGTGATCTTGCGCAGGCAGCAAGCTTGTGTAAGCGCGTATGTGTAACATCTCGCGCAGGTGTCTTGAATGTATGTGTGTGTATATGTAATGTCCCAATGACCCATATATCATTAATCCTGAACAATATGAAATCATCTGAAATTGTCTGTTCTGCTCAAATAATCACTGATGATTGAATAATGCCTGATGAATGAGAAAAGATTAAAGCATGACATGTTCGATGATGAATACTTGATGCATTTGCTGTTTTTGATTTTTTTCGTAGAAACAAGAGATATTCTCTCTTCATACGTAGATCTTCAGAAAAGATGCTATTATACTCTGCGAAAACTTAAAAACGATATGATAGAATCATATTGAATAGTTCGACTGGTGGTGTCACAGAAATGTATAACTCGTAAAAACTTTCATATATTAGAAAAACAATGAATTAAATAATGCCAGCATGAATTTAATGATATGTGTTTGAGAATGTGGGGACATTTTCAAGTTGTAATTTTTCCACGCATGAATTAAGTTGGCACCTTGTCAAAAACTATACAATTTTGACCACTAGGGTGCATTCTGACCTCGCTTCATTGTCTTCCCCCACTGCATCTTCACTTGAGTAACTGCTTCTACGCTGCAACCACGCTTCGCTGCCTAGCTAATCAGTAACTTGCTTTTTCTGCTTTGTAATATCAATTTGTGCCTGCGTTAATTAATGTTACTGTTTTCGCGAGTGTTAATACAACATTGGTGAACTGTTAATAATCATTTCTGCCACCGTAATAATATCTAAACTGTTAAATTCAATTGATCACGCTGCACGTGGCCTTACAACCCACTTGTTGAGTGATATTTATATACTGTCGTTCTCTATTTTCGCATCATTACACATATTTTACACTCACCAACTTCATTAGAATTACTGTGAACAACTCTTTCATTTTTTATAATAAAACCCAACTGAAAATAAAGACATTCATTTTATTTTAACTGCCTTCTCCAACAATATGAGATCATCGCGAACAATTTATCTGATTCGAATAATCACTGATAATTCATTCATGACTAATGGAGAAGAAAAGATTTATGTGTGACACATTCAAAAAATGAATTCTCAATATATTTGCTGTTTTTGATTTTTTTCCATTATATTCTCTCTCTATTCGTAGATGTTCAGAAAAGATGTTATCATTCGCTGCAAAAACATAGAAACGATATGATTGAATCGTATTGCATAGGTCGACTGATTTCTTGTGGTGTCACAGAAATGCATAAATGATGAAAACATTCGACTCGATAATTTGAACCTTTTTGTGACGGTACATAGATGCACGAACCATATAAAAAACATTCGTGTGACGTCACAGAAATGAACAAACCATAAAAGTTTTTGTCACAGAAATGCACAAATGACATATATATATATATATACTAGCAGACCCGGTCACGCGTTGCTGTGACTCTGTTACAGTCCGCCGGATCATTGTTGCACTAAACTTCCTAATGTTGTCAGATTAATATTCAATTATAAAAATGAAAACGTTTCAATCGATTGAAGAATTGAAAAGCAATTGGTAAAAAAATTCACAGAGTTGAAGTTAATGAAAAACGAACTTAAATTTTTGATTTATATTTTATTACAAACTACTTCCTGAAAATATATAAAAATGGATATTTTCAAAAAACGAATGAATCATTACAATTTATAGTTCAAATTTATCTAAGTGCTAATTTATGTACAGTATTTTTTGTTAGCCTGTCTTTTGCTAATACAAATAAATTTGAAGGTTGCCCCCCCCCCCCCCCCCCCCCAAACGTGAGCAGGCGACATATAGTTGCCCATGAGAGAAACACGTATTTTCCAAATCCAATCCACAAATGGACATTGTTTGGCCTTGCGACTAATTTATGGTCATTGCAAAAGCCAAACGAATCGGAAATTGCAATCTTTTGAAGGCTACTGGATAATCTGACGGTATGATAGGAATACGTGACAACAAAATGATCTCTCCTTAAAACTTTCCCGTCAAAATAATTGCCTCAAGAATGTTTCCTGTTCTTCTTCTGATGACCAAACGTGTACCGTTACATAATTTTGGTGGATTCAAATTACGTAGAAGAATAATCGGTGAACCAATCTTCAATCGAAGATTGTGCGGTGGCATTCCTAATATATCTAACGAATTCAAAAACTCAGTTGGAAAATTCACGGCTTCATTTTCATCTGCAATAGTGTCTATTGATTTAAAAGACATCAAATCACCTGGCAACAACTGGTGTATCTGAAAGTCAATTTCGTCGACAACGACATTTTTTGCTGCCAAAATAGCACGATTACTGAGCCAATTATGACGTACGTAATTATTTGATATATCCGGAAACACACTCTCAATAAGTTCTTTTTTTGAGTCTACAACAGTGCAGAATTCATCGGGCAATTTGATGTATTGTGTATCCTGATGTAATTTCATTACACCGTTCCCAATATCCAGCAATTTCTTAGAAAATATTTGCGCCGACGGATCATTCTGCAATTGTACTCGCATGTTTATGGTCATTCGAAGTGTTTCGACATTTCGCCATAAAAACGATTGTTTTAAACATGCATTAATCTCATCGGCAAAAGTAGAGCGAGGAATGATTGGTAATGTCTGTCGTAAGTCACCCGAGAGTAGTAGAACAATACCGCCGAAAAGTTTATCGTTGTGTTATAATTGTTATTATAGAGGCGCCCAATAAGTGCTGCCCTCATTAGTGCTTGAGGTCGAGATTGTAATTTTCGGCGCGTGCAACGTGCAACCAGCTGATGCACTTGTAAATGCTGCTCCTGTTGCATGCGACGCCAAATATATGAATAATTCGCAAACAAACACAACATACAGCACAATTTTAAAAGTGACAATGAATGAAAAATTAAAATGATTTGGTTATGTTTTTAAACATAAACATTTATGATGTCTAATTAATTGCAGCATAAATAAATCAAAACGCAACGCCATCTATTGGACGATTACTCAACCCAGATAACCAAGTGTTATGCTGATTACTTAATTCACACCGCCATCTCTTAGAAAGTTATTGAACTTACAAAAAATTGCAACTCATTGTCCTATAACAAACATTTATTTGATATTTAATAAATATTGTTGTTGAAAATCGAGATAAATACTATCCTATAGTTCAAGTTGGACCAAATTACACATAATAAGCCAAGTTTCATCAAAATCGGTTAAGTAGTTCCGGAATCCATTTGTTTCAAACGTCGTTACAGGAGATTTTTATATATAAGACAAGATATATATATTGTGACATTGCGGATACGAATTTGATAAACTGACATAGCCTCGTGAAAAAATTGTGCCAGGAGGAGAAATAATAGTTTAAAATTATTCTCTAATCCCGCTTGAGCGCGAGGTGTTGTATTTTTCAGCGGGCCTAGCGCCCTCTGTACGGTGTATTCATTGTTGGAAATAAGTAGGCGAACTAATTCAAGAAGAGAGGGATAGGTCAACCAAAATTTTGCCCAACACTCACTTCGGGAACCACAATAGACGAGTACACATTAAAATTAAATATTGTGTTGTATGGTTTTGTGGACTAAGTCCAATACCGTTATACGATAGTAATAATTGTATCTCAAAACATTATCAAATGGCTAATTGTAATTGTATCAAATAATCACATTGAAGAATACTATAAACAGTCCATGACAATGAATAGTCATTGAGACCAATATTAAACGTTCAAAAGAAAACATTCGTTGAATTATTTCGATATCTCAATTGCTGCTGTTGGTGTTTCCAAATTTTCGGTTGTTCCACGAGGGTTCATCCTAGGAGATTTTCATCGCAGTCTTGGAGTACGCTATTACAGTGAAGGAAGACGACCTTCTGCTCATGAGATTCCCTTGGAAAAATTCGAGAACTAAGATAGGGACTACATCAAGCTAGTAAGTCCTCCTCTTTGGTTAACATCGTTGTTTGGGTGAGTTGCATTTCGTCTGGGTATTTTGTATAGACGAAAATTCTTTTATAAGAGAATCGGGTCCATGAGATGAATCCGTGACCTTGCAATGAAGAGTCAATTCGTCGGTAACAATTGGGTCTGTGTACCCGTATAAGATCACAGTGGCGCCCAACTAGAGCTCGAGTCTGTGACTCGCAGTCTATAGAGTAACATTATTACTCGATGTACTGTACAGCAAATTAACTAATCAAAATTATTGAACTATAATAAATTAAGACTATTTATCAAGAAAAAAAAAAGGGGGGGAAATTTTATATATACATTGTAATGAGGTGGCTTGCCACTCCTCACTTTTATTTGCGCCCGAACATATTTAATTGTGGTATGAATAAAAATGGTAACAAAGAGTAAATGTGTACGAAGTGAGTGCGGAAAAGCGGTGGTCAACGTCGACAATCAACAGCAGTAGTCATAACCGTCAATCAAAGGAGAGCTCCGGAATCGCCTATTGCCACAAAAGTAAAGTAACTCTTGAAATTAACCATAATGAGAGCCACGGGAGGCTCGAGGGAGAGACAGACTAACACATTGGCCAGCGAATATTGTCCGGAATGCAGCCGAAATAATATTCCTATTTACCGTAAAGTGGGGCAATGGAATTTATTGACAATGGAAAGGGCAATCGAGGCTGAGGACGACGCTGCCGTAATTTCGTACTGCACTTCCGACTTCACCGTTGAATCAGCACGTGTGTCAGGTGTGCGTTTTTGTGTGCCACGGCGAGATCGCAACCGAAGGATGGAGTCGATAGAAATGGGAAGGTCGTCAGACTGATTGGGCTGATTTAGTGAGTTTAAACTAAACAGCCAGTGGACAATCGATGGGATGGAAACCCTAACAGACAACTTCGGAGATTTTGAAGAGCAACAGAGCACATTTCCACATGCGGAGTCGACCAGTCAAGTGTGTAGTGTGTGAGTATGGAAAGTATGGGTTATGAATGCAATTATATGAAGAATGAAATAGTATGAAGTCAAAATCGGGTCTTGTATACCCATACGGTGAACGCAACGCGTAAAGAGACGAAAGTAAAGTAATAGAGAGAAAATAGAAGAAAGAGAGTAAATTGTATAGAGAATTTAGAGTCAGAAGAGTCAAGAGAAAATATTGTATTCAAAATATATTGGTTTGGCCCTTAGAAAAGGTCAAACCAATATCAACTTATTATTATCATTTTCATTTATATTATATTTAACATTTAAAATCATTTCGGTCAATTAATAAATATTCAAGGTCATTTTCATATCAATTAAATTACAGTATCTAAACTATTCGTCTTAATATTATTTGAGCATGCAATATTTTTTTCAGAGCCTTGAGAATTTCCCCCAGGATTCTTTTAGGTTAGTGTAACTGGGGTGGCATCCCTTGTAAAAGAGTAAGTTGACGGTAACTCCGGAGTAAAGAGTAAAATATCCGGACTCTAGCCTTTTTGAGGAAAGGTGACCGTCACAACATATATTTAGTTTTTTTTTTTGAGAGTTATAGCGTCCGGCCTCCGAACGTACAGCACTACCCGTTATAGGCTTACGGATCGGATAAAAGCCGAGTCACACCTGGTAATTATTTTATCTGAAATTTCAAAATAAAGCCAAAGTCATAACAAGGTGGCAATATATTGTGACGGCGCTCGGTTTTGTCCTTCAAAACTTGATGGAAGGGATGCCACCCCGATTGCCTGAAATTGGCTAAAGATTATCGGGGAAATCTTTCTAAACAAAAAATAAAATAATACTCGCATCAAATAATTTTAAAGAAAATAATAATGTTAATTTATTCAATATTGGAGAATTTAGATGACCCAAAAAAAAAATATTTGAAAAACCTGATACACATTAGTGTATCATTTGAACTGATACATTGAACTGAACCCAATAATTCCAGTGACACGTAGATAATTTCATTCCTGACCAGGATGTTATCAGCTCATATCGTCTACCACACAGATTTACATTGAGAATCATAGGAGTTATGATTGCTATATGATTTGTTCACAAACAGCGATTTGTTCTCAATCGCTTGATTTTATATTACAGAGAATTGAGGAAATCCATAATTCCCTCCACTGTTAACAATATCCAAAGCGAGTCATCACCCTCTTTATTTGTTACGTAATCAAGATGATATAAGCAAATAATATCACGGTCAGAAATGAAAATCTTGATTTCCTGGTGTCAGTTTTGATCGATTTATAATAAGTCCCTGGCTAAACCAGCCACACATGCGTCAAACAGTATTATCAATAGTAAGCCGAGGCTTCCTACAATTCTGACGATCAGCATCTCGTCAACAGTCCAGAAACAGAGGTCTCCAATTATGAGCAGCAATCTGAGTCTTGCTATTGCCACAGAGGCCAATCGCAACATCAGCGATAGCGACCATTCTCACGATCACAATTGTCACCTTAACACCGTGCGGCGGGCCCATAATGTCGACGGCGATATGCACCTGGCCAAAGGTGCTATCATTGACACCATTAACAAGTGTCGATGTTGAATTACAGGAGAGAAGTAGACTATCTGCGCTGCCACCATCGTCACCATCAACAAGGATGAAATATCGAGTCGTGCGTTAACGTAACAGATGCCGTCTCTGCCTCAGCAGTGTGTCACCATTCACTGTTCTGATTGTATATACGAAAAAAAAACCAGAAGGTCCAAAAAATATCATCATCATCATCATCATCGTCATCATATGACGTCTCCCCAGCGAGAAGGGACTCACCATTACCGTCCTCTGGGACTCAAACGCCAACTATAGTCCTACCAACGAATTTCACGCCATCGACCTAATTGTCGCCCCTGCCATCGCGACCTATTTTAATTTGTAATAATTTTAATGCTTTCAGTATCAAGCGCGAGCGCTGTATCTTCCCACAACCGCCCTCCATGAGTACCCATCCTCACAATCATCGCATTCGTCTTCCTCATTCTGATCGTAAGCATCGAAACGCGCCGATATCTCGACCCAATCTAGCTGCGGAGGCCGAGCCTACCCATACGGTCGACAAGATAGCCTCTCTTCAAGTTCACTCGGCCAGAGGAAACGGGGCAAGGCAGCAACAGCTGCACTGAAACCACAATTATCGGTACCGATCATGGACGCCAGCGTCTCCAACAGGCACGGACTAGTGATTGCATTTAGAATGTCACGAGACTTCAGCGTCTCTACCGGAAAAACCGCCGTGATACCATATGTGAGGTGCTGGAAGGTCTCTTCCCTAATTGTTAAGCAGGTAAAGACGACATTTACAGTGATTTCCATAGCAAGTGTGCTGTGGTGACCTCGGTGGGTGCTGAGCCTCATACGTACCTGGAGTAGAGCGTGGACGAAGCTGGTCTTAGAAAAGCTCTGAAGAGGCCTTCTCCAGCATCAAAGGTGACGTAACACCTGTCACGGACACACAATACTGTGTCTGGTTCCAACAACGTCATCTATGAAAACATGAAAAAGACCGATGCAGGCTTCCAACTAATTACCTCATGCAATGTCAATTTACAAAAAGGGCGATCTAAGTGACTTGTCTAACTGACGACCGTTGGCGCACCACAACGCAGTGCCAAAACTGTTCTTCGCATTGCCGGCGGATAGATTGCTAGGGTTTGCTGTGAATGGCAAAAGATTCAATCATCCACAAAAGGGCCCCTTCCGAAGTGCATACACCTTGTCGTGGTGGAAGGGCCCGAGCCGACCAGGGAAACCTGGGAGGCCCGCCAAGAGATGCACACTTGAACGAGCATGCCCAAAAGCATGCCAGGAGGCTCGAGCGCACTGAGTGTGCGCTACCATTCTCTCGATAACGGTCGTGCCTCTCCGCGCTCACATGGGGGTGGATTCCCTCCACAGAGGGATGAATATCCACGTAAGTGGGCCTCTGAGAGGGTGTATTATCTACGCGGTAGGCCTTCTGTGGGTTGATCATCTGCACATTGATGCAGGCCACAGAAGGGGTGATTATCTACCTGAAAGTGTAGGCCTCAGGAGGAGAAGCCCTACTGGGGCGTGCGAGGGGGTGGCTGCGAGAGAGGGAAAGTCCCTCAGTGCCACGAGCATCCTCCTCTCCATCCCAACGACCTCAAGGAGGACAGGGCAGCCGTGATGAACATCGGCTCTCCCGAAAGTTGGCCAACACTCCCGCCCTTCCTTAGATGAGACAGTACTCCCAATAGAGGATGATTATCTACACACGTAGGCCTCTGGGAAGAACTCTCTGAGTTGCCTAGGAATAGAGCGACTCGATGCGGCGACGAGTTTGGCCACATCGGACGATGCGGATGCCTCGGCGGAGCCCTACCCTTCTTTCCTTCCTTCACCCCACTCATCCCTAACCCTGACCCGGGCCCGGCAGCTTGCTGTGGGGACTGGGGGGGACCATTCTTTCCAACTAATTTACTATTCTTCCAGGTCACTAATCCACATTTTGTTTGTTTCAGCTCTTTTTCTCCCACACAGCAAAAATATGCTCCTCAAAGAGGGGCTGGGATCGGCAAGGGCTAGCCGATTTCTTAATCACCGTAAACTCCCTGGTCGCTTCAGAGACCACACATAAAGCACAGTGTGGAACGTTGCGGTCAGGGAGAACGGGGGTCTTGGCTTCACCGCCCGGGCCAAGAGGATGGCGTCTCTATAACCGCCCCCAATCCTAAGGTATAGTGCGCGCCGATGGGATGAATGGCTGAGGGGTGACTCAGTCCCAAGCGACTGAACTTCCGGGCACCTGCCGCACCCGGTCGCATCAAGGCTTGTCCAGGCAATGGGGGCTCCGCCTGGATCGACGACCGCTTCCCGCCGTACTCGTGGGACCAACATGGAATGGCCAACAACAACACCTTCTTCTCAACAGCGCAGAAGCCGACGGGCAGCTGCTCGGGTTGCAGAAGAAGCCATCCACAGGCTGACTCCCCGAGCGGCGGCCCGAAGGACCCAGGACCAGGACCAGGACCAACACCAAGGGAGGACAACGCCAGTGCAAGTGAAGGAAGCAGTGGTGAAACTAATGCGAGTGCAGTGTCCGGTCAAAGTGAGTGTAGTGAACATAGTGAAAGAAGTGAGTGTAAAATTAGTGAGAGTGAAGTTACCAGTGGCAGCAGAATGAGAGGAGGACAACGCAGGCCAAGCAGCAGGACAGGACGGAGCCAAGCAGCCAGCAGAAAACCAGGACGAAGCAGTATGGAAGGCTCATATATATGATGGCGCACTGTACACATGCATGTGAACTGAATTTCAGCAAAACAAAAATGAGATTGACGTTAGTCACAGCACACCTCCCCGTGGTCCCCGTTGGGCAACGTCAGTGGGAGGGCTACTCCTACTGTTTTAAACGAACCACTGACGGCTAAGTTGCTGGCTCCCTTCGGTGAAGAGGGAGCGTCTCTACCCTCACAAACAAAGCGTGGACATCCGGCTAGTATGCGGCCCGTTGGAAGCGTGTGAGGGGGTTTTTCCAGGCTAATGTTGGCTTGGCGGATGATGGAGAGACGGTGGTGAATGGGGCGTAGAGCACGCCTTCGGGCGGCGTCCAATGCCTTCATGGGCGAATACGACGTGTGCTATACTGCTTCTTCTTCCACAAAAGGGCCCTTCCTTGTGCGTTCACCTTGTCGTGGCGGAAGGGCCCGAGGCCAACAAGGAAAACATGGGAGTTCCGCCAAGAGATGCACATTTGAAGGAGCATGTCTGAAGCATGCCAGGAGGCTTGAGCGCACTGAGCGTACGCTACCACTCTCTTGAGAACGGCCTCGCCTTCTCCGCACTCGCATGAGTGTGAATTCCTTCCACAGAGGGATAATTATCCATGGCTGCGGGCTTCTGAGAGGATAGATTGTCTACATGGATAAGCTGCCTGTAGATTGATTATCTGCATATCGATGCAGGCTACAGGAAGGTTGAATATTCACCTGAAAGTGTAGGCCTGAGGAGGGAGAAACTCGCTGCGACGGGTGATGAGCGTGGCTGCGAGAAGGGAAAAGTCCTTCGGTGTCACGAGCATCCTACTTCTCATCCCAACGATCTCACGAAGAACAGGGCAGCCGTGATAAACGTCAGCTTTCCCAAAAATTGACCAACCTCCCACCCTTCCTCAGATGGAGCAGTACTCCTAATAGAAAATGATTATGTATATACATAGGCCTCTTGGACGAACCCTCTGGGCTGCCTGGTGTTGGACCGACCCAATGCAGTGACGAGAATGGCTACATCGAACGATGTGGATGCCTCAGCGTAACCATATCCCTCCGTCCCTCCTTCATCCCATTTATCCTCAACTCTGACCCGGGCCCGGCAGCCCGCTCTGGGGACTGGGAGGAAGGGGAGGGGGCACCTGCCCCTACTAATAATTAATGTTTATTTTCAGGACACCAATAATAAAAATTCAATTTTCAGCTACCAATAATAATCTTCTTCACATCCACAGCATGAATACGCTCCTCAGTGAGGGGCTGGGAGCGGCAAATGCTATCCGACCCCTTAGTAACCGTAAACTTTCCAGTGGCTTCAAAGACTACACAAAGCACTGTGTGGAACGTTGCGATCCGAAAGAGCAGACCAAGAGGCTGGTGTCTCTATAACCGGCCCCAATCTCAAGGTATAGTGCGCTGATGAGATGAATGGCTGAGGGGTAACTCAGTCTAAAGCGATCAAACTTCCGGGGAAATACCGCACCCGGTCACAACAAGGTTTTCCAGGCAATAGAAGCTCTGCCTGGATCGACTACACCTTTCCGCTGTACTCGTGAGACTGACTTAGAATAGCTAACTTCAGCACCTTCTTCTCAACAGCGCAGTATACGACGGGCAACTGCTCGAGTTGCAGAAGAAGCCATTCACGCGGCTGACTTTTCGAGCAGCGGTCTCTACACATGAAGGACGCCGTCATCACCATCAACAGCAGCAGCAGAGGAAAATAACGCCAGTAAAAGTGTCAGTGAGAGTGAAAGAAGTAAGTGTGCAGTTAGTGAGAGTGAAATTACAAGTGATGTTGGAAGAGAGCAAAGTACCAGTGACAACGAGGATGAAGGACACCAAGCAACCGGACCTTGAACAAACGTAGCAGAATAACAAACAGGACACCGGGAGGAAGCTGAGATGGTGAGTGCAGACGATAGGGAAACAATTAGAATGAATGGAATGAATGCAGGAGCATTTGCTTAGTATCACAACGAATGAATAGTATGTGTGACGTAGAAACCGTGAATAAGGCTGGTGATACTCCGCTCTCTGTAACAACCCCCTTCATGAAACTAACGCAGGCGGACCTAGGGCGTTCAAAAAACCCAAGCAGTGAGATGTATTCGCTGGTGCAAATACAGCGCCGGGACGTATTCCTTATTCAGGAGCCACACGCCAGGACGACTGGCACCAGCCACATCGTAGGAGGCCTGGAAATAGGTCTCAGCAACAAATTTAGAATATCCGTGGGCGGCAGTCGTACTGACGAACCCAAGCCTGCGGATGCTATATATTTCACAGCTTAGTACACCGCACTGTTCATGAGCTCAGATTATAGCGCCCCAATTTTCTTCCTATGTCGTCTCACATTACTTGCAGTTCAATGACGACATAAAACCACACTTTAGGCATTTTCAAAAGGTGATGCGCAATCTGCGCGGGGAAAAAGTTTTTGTAGCCATGGATGTGAACGCTAGGTCCACTTTGTGGGGTCCGACAAGTGACGAGCGCATGGATAAGCTTGCGAGTCTTGTAAATTCACTTAGACTAAATGTAGAGAATGTAGCTAATACAGGCCCAACTTTTTCATCACAAGCAAGTAGAAGCACAGAAAGTTCTATTTGAAAAAGTGCTTAGCATCCTCCATTGCGACAGTACCTCAACGGTCAATATAATAGAAAATGCCAGCTGCCTGCTCAACACACACGTAGTAGACGACTGTGCTGATAAAGACACTCCAGCGCAGCGGAACATTAGCTAGCTAAGGCGATCAGCACTTTCAAAAACAACAAAGCACCAAGTTCAAATTTGATTAAGGTAGTAGTTTTAAAGCGCGCGTGCAAACTTTTCCCTGCACTGATCCTCCACATATTTGATGAGTGTCTGCGTCTAGGGGTTTTCCCGGGAGCCTGAAAGGAGGGTTCAATAAAAATGCTCCTGAAGGGCGACGATAAGGATGTGGAGGATCCAAAATCATATCGTCCGATAAGCCTCCTCTCGATGATAGGTAAACTCTGCAAGAAATTAGTCAGTTCACGCATTAATACGAAATTAGTAGGAGAGAATAGCTTGTCGGATAGACAGTATGGGTTCATGCAGGGCAGGTCGACAGAGGACGCGATTGTTGACATGAGCAGGATCGTGGCTGCTTGTGATGACAAGTACGCTGTGGGAATACTCTTCGACATAGCCGGTGCATTCGACAATGTCTGATGGCCCATGATACTATAGGAACTTGCAGAGCGGTCATGCTCGCGGAATTTATTTGAGGTAGCTCAGAGCTATCTTAGAGATGGAGTAGTGAAGTTAAACTGAAGGTGGGATGAGGTATCCAAGACAGCGCTGGGGGAATGTCCTCAGGGGTCTGTTCTTGGACCGACGTTTTGGAATGTGACGTCTTCCGCTTAATTTGTGGACGAATTTTCACTACACGCATTTTTCTTTCCTTTTAAATTCTATGTTTAGTAAGGTACCATAAATCAGGTCCCAAATTGGAAAAGCATGTACTTTCAAGAGTTGGTATCAATCTCGATGAAGACCCATTCAAGATTTAATGACTTTTCACAAGAACTCAATGACTCACAGGATGCGCTAATAGATTTTTCTAATACGCATATTGGTCATAGAAGATGGAATGCGTCGATGAAGGCAATTAACGGGTCCGTCACCAACGCTAAGTGCATATGTGCGTCAAATTCTAGATAACGCGGAATTTATTTTTCTACATTCCAACCCAAAAAGTCACATACTCCCTACCCAAAAATGCTCTAGTTTGAGAGATATATGAACCCCTTGATCGCAGCAGCATTTGTCTTAGTTCCAGTCCAGTTCTCAATCTAGTCCAGTCAGTTTGATTATTGCCGAACGTAGTACAGATAAATAATAATGAATTTGTAATTGACACGGCCGCAGACCCGCGAGGAAGTCTACATTAATCCAGAATCGGAAACCAATCAGCCTCGCGTAAAATAATAATCAACTTGGCCTCATCTGCCGAACGTAATTCAGCCCAAGTTCAAATAGTGAAATTTAGTTTGATCTACTAAACGTAGTTGCCTTCATTGATCGAACATCAATTAGCGTCGCGTTACGTAAATATAAAACTCTCCAGCACCATAAAAAGAAAGCTGAGAGTAAAGAAATGAACTATTAAACAAATTGTCGTACTCGAGACAAGTGAAGTCGAGTGTTCTTTAAATTAAATTCAGCTTCGCTACGTGAAACCACGCATGATCATAAGAAGTGGCACCACCTCACAAGCGCCAGTGTTTGGTTAGATTGAGTGTATTTTTATTATATATGTATTTTATTTTCTTGCATCAATATACATAACATTGTCTCCAAACATTTTTTATAAATTTCATCCCATTCCCAAAAATAGTAATAGAAATAGAAAACGAGGCCTCTTGAAGCCTTAGTGAATAAACTATCTGCTCCTTGACCCTCTACTCTTTATACCTACAAGCCACGCGGGTTGTCATCAGACAAGGGAGGGGAAACTAGCACATACCGCTCGGTGCAAGTTACTCGATACAAAATATGAAGGGGGTTATCTCTTCAATAAAGGGCGTCCAACTCTGGACGTCACAGGAACCTAGTTTTTGATAGCTTACTTAGTGAACTTAGAGTAGAAATTGGGGGAAACTTTGTAGCTCATGCTGACGACCTCATTGACGATGTCTCCGGCGAATCTCAACGAGTGCTGGAGATGAAGGGACAGGGGATCGTAGATTTAGTAACAGAATGGTGTTGTAGGGCGAAACTCCAACTCTCAGTACGCAAGACGAATGCAATCTTCCTGAAGTGCGACTGGGATAGGAAGACACCAGTAGGAAGGAGAGGAGGAACGAGACCTGATAGACAGCGTAGACAGGACGAAAAGTCCAACTTGAGAAATAGACCGTCATTCATTGAAATAGAGAGAAACACTATCGCGTCCAAGGAGACAGTCAGATATCTGGGCGTGCACATTCGTAGAGGGCTCAGAGTAAGTAGTCATATTCAGAACCGCTGGTGCAAACTGCACGTTCTCTTTTCAAAACTTAAAAAAGTAGCTAGAGCAACATGAGGACTAGAATACAGAGCACTGGCAACAGTATATAGAGGGGTATTTCTGCCAGTGGTCACGTACGCGGCGGCGGGGTGGAGCGGTATATGTCAGCAGAAAGACATAACTGCGCTCCACTTCGCACAAAGGGGGGCACTAATGGTAGTAACGGGTGCATATAGAACGGCGCCAACTCAGGGACTACAAGTAGTAAGGATAATGGCGCCAATAAATTGAATATCAGAAGGAATAAGCGCGAGGTATAGCTTCGGGAAGGGAGAATGTGTCGTCTCCGGTGGAGTCACGGTTAGACCCGAAGACAGTGCTCGACAAATAGCTCATTGAACTATGGCAAGAGCGGTGGTCTTCTTCAGAAAGAGGCCGAACCACTGCAACATTCTTCCTGAATGTTGAGGATGAAATGATAGCAAATTGGGTTAGGCCGGACCACTGGATCATCCAGATTCTTACAGTGCACGAGGCTTTGAATGAGTACCTCGTAGCGCGCACACTGAGAAGGAGTAATGAATACCAGTATGCAGATAGGAAGGTAGATAGATTGAAACATGTGTTGTGTGAATGTAAGGAGTAAGAACCTCAGAGGAGGGTGCTCCGAAGCGTGGTAGGGAAAATGGGGGAGTGGCCGACAGTTGCACGGGCATTGGTCGGCATAAAGAGCGTGTATGAGGTCTTCGAGGGATTCTGCCAGTGTGTCATGTTCATAAAGCAGGCAGCATCTCTCCCAGATTAATGAGTGGATGAATGAATAAACAAATAAACAAATGGAAAGATAGGAGGGAGAAAAAATTGGAGGATATTAGGCCGTTCTGACCGCAGGCAGCGCGTGTGTGCTGGGCTGTAGTACTCATGCATGCGGGTCGGCGGTCGGCATCAAAAAAAAGGATTAGGAATTGTGAGCAGGGGAACAGAGGTTCACACGGGAAAACAAAAGTGAAATACAGGTCGAATAGATAGCTCATAAGTAACAGTAAAATAAAATGAAGAAGGGAAGAGTAGGAGACCAAATGAAAAGTAAATTAGTAAATAAGTGAATAATTGTATGAACAAATAAATAAAATGAAAATGAAATGCAATGAAATCGAATAAAATAGAGATATAAATGAATAACTTAATGAATGAACAAATGAAGGAAATAAATGAAGTGAATAAATAAATAAAACAAGGAAAGTTGAATGTTTTAACAAATTGACTAATCTGTCACTCAGGCTCGCATGTGTGCTGACAGTTAGAACACGCACAGGCAGGTTGCCCTGAGCATCGAGAGGCAGATGACAAAAATTGAATATGAGCAACGTAACAAATGTAATGCCCAGTGTAGATGCACTCAGGATCAACCCACTTTCTGGTCCTACGCGTGTGCTGACGAAAATGGCACACATGGGTGGGTCAGGAGGCTGGACATTGTGAATGAATGCATCAAATATGAGATGGAAGTCTAGAACCCCGATTAGGCAGGTAAGGAAGGAGAGAGAATGAATAAAGAAAGAGCCTAGGTTCGCCACCCATAGACTGGTAGGTATAGTTACTGAGATGGACTGCGGATGAGTAAGTTGCTATTCTCCCTTCCATACCGGATGAGTCGGAGCGCCGTCCGCAGAGTAGCAGGTGATGAACAACTTGGTAAAGTGCGGAGTGAAGTGAAATATGAACAATGAAATGGGGAAAGGATACACTAGTGAAATGAAGCAAAAGGAAACAGTGAACTGAACTTAGAGATAAGGATAGGAAGAACATGGCAAATGTGACACGACAAAAGTGAAATGTGAAGAGGTGACCGCACTCATAATTTAGTAATAAGAAGTATTGTGAACGTTATTGTTATTGATATATGTAACTAATTTAAAAACTTTCGAGCTCCACATGTATGATGACGTACAGTGCACATACATGAGGGTGAATTTTTCAGCTTATGAGATTGACCTCGGTCACAGCACACCTCTCCGTGTTCTCCGTTGGGCAATGTCAATGGGAGGACTACTCATACTTTTTTATGCGAACCACTGACGGTTGAGTTGCTGGCTCTCTTCGGTGCAGAGAGAGCATTTCCACCCTCACATAAAAACCGTGGGCATCCGGCTAGTATGCGGCCCGTTGAAAGCGTGTGAGGAGGTTTTTCCAGGGAAAGACACGCCTTCGGGCGGCGTCCAGTGCCCCTATGGGCGAATATGACGTGTGCAACAATGTTCGTTCGTTCACAAAAGGGCTTTTTGAGTTATGAAGGTTGTCATGAGCACAAGTTTTTGCTAAGGGAGATCCTGGATGACATTCAGAGGTCGGGCAGAGAGCTCGTTGTGGCGTGGTCAGACTTCACTAATGCGTTCACTGACCTATGCGGACGACATAAGTTTTGTGATTGCATCGCTGATGAAGATGAGGTTGCTCCTCGAGACAATCGAAGAAGCAGAGGAATGGGAGGGATTGTCATTCAATCCGAAGCACTGCGCGACTTTCACCCTTAAACGCAACGGAAGCAAATGTCAAGCTCTGCCGACTGTCTTCGGGATTCAACAGGAGCAACTTCAAGCCTTGAACGAAGGTGAGGGTTATAAGTACCTGAGTGTGTCCCAGTTGGGCCTTGTTGGAGTCAAACCCCGATTGCTACCATCGACAAGATGATGATGGACTTGCATGCGATTACTTGCTTTGTGGCAAAAAATGGACACTCTTCGAACGTTCATCTTCACGCGGATAGATTTTATACTGAGGAGCGATGACGTGGAAAAGACGCCTCTGAACTAGATGCACAAGCTTCTGAAGCGACTGTCGTCGCCATACGCCGTCAAATGACTCATTGAATATACATTATGCGAATCTCTTTCATTAATTCATCAGTATTTGTCAATATTATTTATTATACTGTTTTTTTCCTATGAACGTTTGTATCTGCGATCGAGCAGAGTGAACAATACATGTGTGATCGGAACATGAGTCATATCCCACACATTTTCATAAAACTGTCTAAGATTAGAAGCGTAACACAGCAACACTATGAAGCGTATGTCCCGTTGTTTGTATTGATCTCAAATACGTACATTAAACGTATTTGTGAGATTTGGTTCATAAGTTCAACTGCATGAATTTCTCATGCTATTATTTGACTGTCATCACAACAAAAAATTCTAAATTCATAAACCATTCTGTAATGAATATGTACTTCTCGTGGACCCTGCCTACTAGCAAAAGTTGAATGTTTATTTTTCAATAAACAAATAATCTGTCTTTGATGGGTATACTGATTATAAGAGAAATATCATTTGTTCAGGTGCAGAACATCTTTGTCGGACTACAAAAACATCTTCATCTTCTGATATCGTTCCTGACCGATTTATGACAGTTCCAGAAAACCATCAAGAATTTCGTGTAAATACTCAGAAGTCTCGATTCATCCCAATGATATATGAAAAGTTCACGGCTTCAAATATTTTGATGGGACGAGCTCATATTGACGCTGATGTGTTCATAATTGAGACAACAATAAAATGGTCAATGGGACGAATGCAATTATCGTAACTGTGGCAGATGCTGAATCATTGACACTACTGATTGCACGAACTTATATTGATAATGTTTGGGATGTTATCAAATTTAAAAAATATAGTGGATGGAATCGGTCACACATACACAATAAATGTTCAAGACGATTTACAAAAATATATATCACTATTTTATATCAATAATGTTGATTGAATAGACAAAATGATACAGTTCTTTTGTGTTAATGAATGAGATGATACAATATTGAAATGGGTTGTGCAAGTAAAAAATGATTGAATATCAATGATATATTTTCTCACGTGGTGTCGAATGAGGACGTAATCACAAATTATGGATAACAGAAACCACGATTTTTATATATTCCACAAGTTAATTAATAATGAGCTTTCTACATGTATATGATTGATAAACTTAAATGATAAAAGATTTGAACTACAACATGAATTTGATACGCAATACAATTATTATAGCACAATGAATGTAGCCACATGGTGATTCACACATAATTGAGACTAAATTATACTTGACAAATTGATTTACTTCTTAATGTTAATTATGAATGGCTTCAATAGATGAATATTTTCAATAACTTTATGCACAAAATTACTTTTCTCACTACGTATAAACTTAATTGTGATTAGCGTTTCGGTAGCACGTGCACGTATTGAACAGGTCAAGAAGGTAAGTGAAGATAGCGGAAAATGATGGTCACGTGGTGAGATGAGTAGCACATGTAATATGCACACACGAAAACGATGCACAGAGCATTGGGAAGTGTAGAATAATACTTGATTAGATGATTGATCAACTACTTAAATAGATTGATCTCTTATATTCGAAAAACGACCAAACAGATAAGATTATTCACTTAATAAAGCCTGGAAAAGCTCGAGATCGAACAAAAATATATTCATCGGGAAGTTTATCTGCATAGCCGTCATTAGAAATTGGATACGCTTTTTTATTGCTGTATATGAAGCTCCAAAAACAATTATTCTTATGAACAAGTACGGACGTTTGAATTTTGTAATTAATACACGCAACAATGACGGAGTGCAGCTATCTCATCTCCGTATGAGATCTGCTTTTTCTTATAGAAACTTATATTGCGTAAATTATCGAGTTCAAGTGTAGCTGGGCAATCAACTGTACCCAGAAAACTGGGGTTGAAAATCAATGGACAACAGTTTAATTCAAACTTTACTCCTGCCTGTTCCAGAAAAACTTTTCCACTTTGTTTTCCGCCATCGCAAAAAAGGTTGCAGTAAGAAAAATTAAGACTGTAGAAAAGTGGGATTATTTTGTTCAATAGTTTGTATCAATTGTCAAGGTCAGTCGTGCTCCAATATTGAACGAAGTACAACGAATGAGCTAGTTGAAGTTCAAAACGTTCGTGGAACAATTTTGTGGGAATGATTCCTCGCCATTATAATTGCATACACTGGCAGTTGCTATATTTATATATGCAGGACAAAATGATCTGCAGTGTTACACGTATCGTAATACACCTTGTGACGAAATTCGTCCGGGCGATGCCAATTATGCGTGTGAAAAGGGGGGATAGGTGTATTTGCACCTATCTCTACAATAATTCCGAAAATCGAGGCGAACGACACTGTCGATGGAGGTCGCAACGTGTGTAGATGGGCCGAGCCAGTGCAATAGGCCGTAGCAACGTAGTAAGTGAGGCGATGAGAGTGTCGCAGTAATTGAAAGTGGCGGTAATTCGATGGAGGGCGTCTAACGTGAAGCTAGATGATCGTCAGTCAAAAATTTAGCTGAGGTGGATGGAGTTGCTGAGGTTACGAAGGTGCTGAGGCTGCTGAAGTTGCAGAAGGTGCTGAAGTGGTTGAAGCTGTGGAAGAAAGTGTGTGTGGAAGGCATGCATAGATGAAGAAATGCGTGTGAGAGCCCCTGTAGATCCCCAAACCCGTGTATAAAGTAAATAGAGTTGAGTGCCCAAATGCATTGTCCTCATGCATTTCCTCACTCAGCTTTATACTATCTTAATTGTGTCGAAGCTGCGAATTTATAGTATACTAGGTTGAAGAATCCACGTTTATATGAGAGAATATTTTCGATTTATATATAGTCGCGTTATTATTCATTGTGAGTGTAAAAAGCGTATGAGAGATTGGAATGTGGACGCTCATTATTATTATCTTCACCATTATTTTCTCACTATGTCATTCCCATTATCAACTGAATAAATATAACAAATTTCATATTATAAATGAATTCTCCCGGTTTATTCATGAATTATCATTATTTGAACGGAAGTGGCATTACTTGTGTGCTGTGGTGGTTGCTCTTGCCGCAAAACATTAATTTGAATATTATTTTTAAATATTGTGCGTGGCGCCTAGAAAACACTACGTCAAAACCTTTATTAATATGACAGTAATCATACTCATAATTCAATTTTTGTGGTCATGAGAGCCGTTTATCTGATTTGTAGGTTAGTATCTGCATGTAACTGTGTGTCCTGTAAGGTGTATCACTGCGAACTTATTTTTTACTGCATGTGGGGCATTCCATACGAAATCACCGGATTTTTTACGCGACCTTATTTGATTTCGCTGATTTTTTTATATGTTTCAGTACGTATTGAAAGCAATCCACATGCTAATTTCAAATTTCCTACTCCAAACCGTTATTGAGCTATTAATTTTTGAAATTTTAGAGGAAAAAAATTTTCAATTGATTATAGATATGTAATAAATATGGATATTAAAAAAAAATTGTTTGTCATTTTTTTCGTTTTTGTGTGTAGTTTCAGGAAAAAAATACCAAAAAATTATCCGAAGTCATCATTCAGTTATGAACGTTTGAATATTTCAATCGAGATTTTCGAAAAGTTGGACACCTTCGATTTTTTTGAAAAAATTTCTCAAAATTCCACCCCAAATTATGAAGTTTTGAAGTCACTGTGCATGATGTTACCGCAATTATTTCTATTTTTTATCGAATTTTGAAATTTTTTTTTTTTCATCATATTTTCGACAATGTCATTTTTTTAAATTCTTCTCAAAATTGGCGAAAATAATTTTACATGAGTTGGTTAAAAATAATTCACTTAGTTTAATTATTTTAGGAATGGAGTAATCCTTTTTGTTATTTTTTAACACATAACGATTGCTTTCTAATTTTTTTAATTAAGCTATGGATTAAATACTTTCTTTAGACTGAATATGGCTTTACTTCCACATTATGATTTGATGAAGGTGTAAAACTTTCATGAGTCCCAGTATCACATTTATCAGAATAATTATCAGTATGGAGGTTGAGTAATTTCATATAACATCCAAAACATATTCGATCCTCGGTTGACAAATTGTAACGGACTACTAAATGCTCAGGTATTTTCCGTAAGCTGGTTTTAATTAGGTGTTCCTCCAAATTCATTGGATTACAGCAGCGGAATTTTTGCATTGTAATCGTTGATGAACGAAACAATTCATGAAAAAACATATTTATGTCAAATAATTAGATATCTGCGTCATACAATTACGATTGAAATATCGAAGTAAATTGGAAAACATGACCTAAAATCAATTGAAATAAATTTAAGGGTGCATTAACGTTGGGCTTGAATGCCATTTTTAGCAGTGGACTGGTATGAAAAATAAGCGCTCAAAGCGTGTAAGTGCCCAACGTGAATGCACCCTAACATGTCACTTCTTTTATCGATGATCGATAAATGGCTATTTCCTAATTATCGACGATTTCAAACGTTGGTGAGAAATTTAAAAAAGATGAAACTCGAAACGTAGATATTTTTGAGTAACTAATGTATGATTATTCCCAATAAAATTATTTTTGACAATTTTGAAAATTATTCAAATTTAAAAAAAATGAAATTATCGATAATTTGATGAAAAAGAAAATTCGAAAAAATAGGAAATGAATAATAAACAACAAATTGTGATAACATCATGAACAGTGAATTTTTCAATTTTTCTGACTGCGCACCGTTTAAAAATCAGATATAAAAAGTTTTTTTAAACATTATCTGACTAGCATTTCCAAATAACTTTACATGTTCCTGGTCGAAATATATTCGAAAAAAAAAGTTTGTTCATAACTTTTAGACGGTGCCTGGACAAAATAATCTTTTGAGTGGACAAATGTGGTCCCACGATGGACAAACAAACCGTGCAAAAAAAATTGCAAAATTTGCATTTGGAGGTAGAACTTCACATTTTCCTGGTCGAAATATGTTTTAGAAAGAAGGTTTGTTTATAACTTTTGAACGGTGCTTGGACAAAATAATCTTTTGGGTGGACAAACGTGGTCCCGAGTCGAAAAATTGTCCTTGTATGGACCTGATATCAATCTGATGTCACCCTGATGTCATAAATTTCGATCAGATCTCATCCTGCTGTAGTAAATATCGCCCTGTTTTCATCCTGGCACAGAAAATGTAAAGTATCGTCGACCGGATCTCAACCTGGCTGATTTTAGTAGTGAAAATATTCTTTCCTGATTTCACCCTGATCATGCTAAAGCAAATGAAATTATCTGGATCTCACCCTGCTCTGTTTATAAATACCGAAAATATAATTCATATACCATATTTATATGGCGAATGTTAATAAAGATAGACAATGTTTTACTGTCTTCACATCTGGGTTTTTCCATTCCTGGGTCCATTTATTTCTGGGTTTTCCCAAATTGTCAAATCAAGTCCATATAAATATTCGAAATTGTTTATTACCTGGCAGTTACACGAATATTCGAGAATGAAAAATTTTCAAACTATTCCATCAAGAGCTTCAGTACGACTTGAGTTTTTGACACGGTCGGTGCGTTCGGAGTGCATTAACAGTTCGTTTTTAATGTTGTAATATTTTGTGAGAACAGTGCAATATGTGAAGTATTCGTGTTGATAAAATTGTGTTAATATGGTGGACTGAATGTAAAGAAACTGAAATTATATTCACAATACTATTTTGACCTCAAATAAAATATATAAAGTAATTGTGCTTGTATAAGCAAATTCTGGAACTCAGAAATATTTAATCTTAAATATACAATAAATTTATTCATTCAAATTATAAATATCGCATTGTTTAATTTTGCTATTCCCCAAATATATCCATTACATATGAATAATCCGGATATTCTCTATATATTATCAATATATATAATTTTTCACAATAATTTTTCCTCAATGTATATGCATGTATATGTGAATATATGAAGCTCAAGCATGAAGTCGCATCGAGTAGCGCACAAATTTTCCATACTACAGTTATTTTTCATCTTAAATATACAATAAATATATCCATCCACATTTCAAATATCGCATTAAGTTATTCATTTTTGAATAAAATTTCATTAATCTTCTCCAATAAATAAAAATCAAACAAGAATGTGAACTTGATTATATTACTCATTGTTTAATTTTTTTATTCTCAAAATATACCCATTAAATATGAATAATTAGAATATTCCATACATATATTATCAATTATTATTCATTCGAATATCTGAATAATCATAACAGTAATATACCCAAATGCCAGGGTGAGATCCGATCGAAATGCCAGGGTGAGATCAGGTCAGTGAACGAAAAATCTCGACCTGATATCACCCTGGCTCGTGCGTACTCAGGCTGACATCAGGTTGAGAAATTCTATTTTAACTATATGCTCACCAGAATGATGAGCATATAGTTGAAAATCCGGACCTAAACTTTATTGCTACAGGTCGACAACAGGACAATTTTTCGACTCGGGGTTCTACGATGGATAATCGAATCGTGCAAAAAAAATTGCAAAATTTGTATTTGGAGGTGCCAACTTCACAGATCTTTGAGAATGAGGCGTTTCGTTCACGTAAATACTATTCTTCCCTTCATCGGAAGAATACTTAAAAGTTTTATATCGAGTTTATAATCCAATCATATAAATTTCGTTGACTTTTTCATTCTGGTGAAAGTTTGAATTGATATATGGAAATTATCTGTTTGACATATCGATTAAATCGTAAACATATAATTCAACTGTTTCTAAATAATAAAAAAATCGTAAAAGTGAAAACATCTACCACTATATTGCAGAGTATGACCAGTTCAGGAGAAGCTATGTGGTCTTCACAATTGGTCTGGATGGAAACAAATCTTTTTTTTTTCATGAGATCTATACTCAGATTTTCGTGAATTCGATGTTCAATGTTCATAATGAAAGTTCTATTAGATATCTTGATATTTTATAATTGGGTTCCAGAATAAATTATTAATATTCTCGATACAGAATTCTAGCAACTTTACTATCTTGTGTTATGTAAAACTTAATCCTTAATTGCATAATTTTTTTATATTATTGGCATTTCTTCAATTTAAAAATCATTGTGTAAAAATCGTCTTTCTCTAAGAATATGATAGAATTCTTTTTTTAGATTACTTATCCCAATAGATGGTTTTGATCCTCCTCAAGTTGGGACGAAGTTAGTAATACTGTTGTTCATAGTCAAAATCTCGATAAAGTTTTACTAGTTTTTCAATCTCTTTTGTCAAATATTGATTTAATTCATTGGAGATTATTTTTTCATGAGAACACAAACGTAGGGAAGGAAAAAAACAAAAATCAGTAAAAACATCTGTTGAAATATTTGAGAAACATCGTTAAAATTTTGCTTCATATAAAATTTGTATGAACAAATATCACGGCATGACATCGAGTCACAGTAAAGTTGGACCGAGTTGGTCAGAACAATTAAATCAATGTAAGAAATACAACAGTGATTATCAACTAATAGCTGAGACGACAAGATATCCATTTAATTCACCACTCACGCTCATGAATAGATGTCGGCGATATGTGTATCATTCAATCCAATAAAATATCAAGTTCGACAAGGCTTCTGAAACAATGAACATCCAAGGTATTTCTTCTCATAAATCTCTCTTCATGATTAAATTTCTGACATAAAAGCAGGGAAAGATGACCAGCTGACCAAAAGGGCAAAACTGAATGATATTCTATGCAATGAAATGATGTTTCTAGTAGTTGGCATGTCCTACCGTAAATTAAAAATTGCGTGAGTCTGAAGATGACTCTCATTGTTATGTGTTACATCTTGGCGCTGTAGCTCCGAGCTAGTCTCGGCCATTTCTGAAAGAACGAATTACAAGATTTTCAGTTATGTGAATTCCCATTCATTAGTTTATTATTTCATATTCTGTACATTTTATACAGAGTGTTTCGAAATTCATGAATTTTGAAATCATAGAAGTTGTTTTTGAGACTTCCTGAATCAAATTACCAACCAACAATTTTCAATTTAATCAGAAATTAATGTGCAAATGATCATTGGAATTGAAATATTTCTAACCAAGTTTCTCAAAAAAAAAAGCAGCAGCCACTCCACATTCAAT
Source organism: Microctonus brassicae (assembly GCA_918226075.1). Taxonomy (NCBI): domain Eukaryota; kingdom Metazoa; phylum Arthropoda; class Insecta; order Hymenoptera; family Braconidae; genus Microctonus; species Microctonus brassicae. The sequence goes on along the minus strand of OW445486.1, from coordinate 3,387,921 downwards.
ATAACTTGGCAACGATCTAAATGGTGTTTCATTCGTTGTTTCAATAGTAGAAAATATGTTGAGCTGTTATTCATATCATAATAATGAGAATATTTTTTCACTTGAAGCTTTCTTTTATAATGAATAGAAACTCAAGTCAAATGAAATTAATAGAAATGGATGGAAATAAAATTATCAGGTAAATGATAATTGAAATAATATGTTAAGAACAAGGCCTACAGCAATTTTACACTTACGTCTACGATCGAATAGATAATTTGTTGGCCAGTGAACATATGTTATGCTTCTCACATCAAGGATCCATTGTACATGGTGAGTGACTACTTCAAGATTCACGTGATAATGTGATTACAGATCGATGACCATCATAATTACTGTTTCTGAATGGCAGAATATTGCTAGTCATAGTGCGTACATGGTAACAATATGGCTAAGACAAGCCTCATCATCATATATTGGTAGCAGATCGCCATAATGAATTAGCCAAAGAGGATAGGTGTGTGTTGGACTGAATTGACATCATCATCAATTATCGTAAAATATCTGGACGGAAGATGTCTCCAGTATTATGTAAACAAAGGAATAGAAACTCAACCCACAGTAATCATATCACGAATATCAAAGCTAGAGAGGTACGTACTGAAACAGGATTTTATTAGAGGTGGAAACCAAACATCAAGAAACAAAAAATGGTTAATCGGAAAATGGAAAATTACGAATAGTCATCTCTAAATATTAAAATTAAGAGCTCTGCTTCCAACAAGCTCCTTTTCCAAATTCTGTTAAATTCTGATAATTGCATGTTTATTTGATGAGAACATTTTAAGTAATTCTCAAATACGATACGGAATGTGAAACGTAGAGTCATTATTTCACTGGCAGTAGAAATAATTTATCAAACGCGGTATAATTAAAATAAGAATCATTATTTGAGATAATTACTTATTAATTTTTGAAATTAGTCTCAAGTTATTTGTCGTCGGCACGCGAGAGTCGTGCGTCATTTACATTATATAAAATTTTTTTCGTCGTCTATTGAAAATAATTGGAATTATTACTCAATATTTTTATATTTCTTCCAAGTTATTCAGACATTATTATTTCTTTATTTTGTATTTTGTTGACGGGATAAATCCTCATTATAAATAAGTAGTTGTGTTTAATAAATGATTGCGTTACGAACGCATCAATTATCATCACATATTCGCCCAATCAATCTTATTGTAGATGTTTGAGAAAGATCTATGGAATTATTGATTTTAAATTGACGCCATTAATTTTGGTCACTTATCTTTGATCCTGATGGCGCAACCTGACAAAATACATCGCGTACATTGGTCAATCATTAATACTACGCATTTTTGGCTATTCTCCTATGCCTAATTCGTCTACCGCTTCACTGATCTATACTAACTTCACTACTGTTCGTTAAACTGTGACGCCATCAATATGTGGGAATTCATTTCGCTGCAATAATCGTTTTGTAATTCTCATTGTATTGAAATATTGTCATCAGAAAATTATTGAACTCATCGATAAAACTCGTGAGCCGCGTAGTGTAACAATCGTAAACGTATTGGTACGAAAATAACTACATTTAATCTGTTATAATCGTTGTAAACCTCGTGGCCTTACAACCCACGTGGCGAGTGTTTAGAATAATTGTGTGTGAATTTGTGAGAACTTGGAAACTGTATTATTCATCATTAATCGCATCATAATTAATATCAAACTGTTTAAAATCATTGAAAAAGAAATCTGTAACAATCGAATTACAATAATTGTGAATTTATGACCCACGTTTTGTACTATTGCGTAGGATACCGCGTGTGCGACACGTGGATTGCATTCATCCATCTGCAATAATCACGCTCACCAGATATTTTTTATTGTTTTTGTGTATTATTTGTGTAACATCTGTTTCATATCGACTCAACTGAATAAACAATATATTATTATAATTACCCAGCCTGTCCATTATCGATCATTAAAATTTATTTCGTGCATTCTCTAACAGTAAAATGAATTGTGAAAATATCTGTATTCACTCGATTGCGCTGAACAACGCTGCCTCTGCGTCCTGAGGGGCCTGCCAACCGTATTTTTTGCGTATTTAAATGCTTGCAAGGATTCAAAGACAACATTGAGTATTCATAGGTGAATTTAAAAGTGGTTTTCTTGAGGGACCTGGTGCCCAACAATTATCACACGCAGCGTGTAGGGCATCAACGGTGGTATCGCGTTTCAGGTCGTGTCCATTGGGTAAAAGTTATTTGGCTGAATATCTTCATTTGCTTTATTCGTTTCAGTATTTTTCCATGGGTGCCAAAATTACATCAGTATTAATCAGTAATTCATGTCACAATAATATACTAGACTGGTCCAAAAAACTCGACTATTTTTTTTTTTTTTTCAATTTTCGAAGTGAAATATCTTCAAGGAGGTGTAAAAAGATGCCTGTTAAAATTGGAGCTCTTAATATTAATATTTAGATGTTGCGCATCGTGAATTTCAATTTTTCCGTTTAAATGACATGGGAAAATTTTTTTTTCCCTTTCAAAATGTTCTAACTTACGCACTAATATATCGATTCAAATGATCAATACACATTTTATAGGAAATTGAACGCTTTACAAAAAAGTGTTCCAATCGTTTTTCTATAAATCTACTCTTTCAAAAGTTGTTCAAGGTTTCAGTCAAATTACTAGGAAATTCAACATTTCTTCTCGCATTTCTGGCACCACTTTGAAGGTTATCATGGAATATCATGAAATAATTGTTGAAATTTTTATAATTTATGATTTCCGATGAAGAATGAGGTTATTTAACGATTTTGAATGGAAATGTCCATTTTTTGGAAAAATTAACAAAAAATTTTTTAGTATTCAATGGCTAAAACTGTTATTTTTGATTATTCTACTTCAAGTGATTTTTTTCCAATTCTCGTAATTTTACATTTTTTACTGTATGAATTAAAGGTATAAATCAATTTAATTCAAATTGCTTAGTTTGAAAAAAAAAATAAACAAATGATCTGTGGCACTCCGCGAGTGCCGGCAGAAGTGAAAACTTGAACATTAACGTTGTACATTTTTTAATATTTTGGAATGGTTAGGGAATAATTTCGGACGAATTGCTTTATTTATCAGTATAGAAGTACTATCATTTATGTGTTCCATATTTTAAACACTTTATATATGAGAATTTTACAACTATACAGACGGTTGAGCCATCAGCTGATCAGCATTCAACAGTAACCATCACATTCGGCATGGTGAGCGATAAATTTCTAGTGCGCAGGCGCCACGCACTAGATGCTCCCACCACATCACTACCGTGCATGCACGTAGCAGCCTGTAGTACAAACACACACGCACACTCACACAAGCGCCCCGTGCCGCTTAAACGAAACAGCCAGCAGGCATACATTTTCGGCGCGCTGCAGAAAGAGAGGGGGTTCCTCTCCTACGCCGGCAGTCTACCCTCCCTACATCTTACGAATTTTCGATCAGCATCACGTGGCCCTGACGCGAGTTCAACATTTTCTACCCATCTAAAAAAAAGTGCACAACGCCGCTAAAGAAGTTTTCACTTCAATAATAATCAGTCGTAGTTTATCGATGATGTAGTGGACTTTTGTCAGTAAATCAATTAATAAACATGTATTTACTTTTTTTTTTCACTACTTATCATCACTGATGTGCTGAATGCAGACAAGTCGTCATGCGCACAGAAATCCTATGGCGCTGTATACCTATATTGTAGCGTAATATAGGTATGCAGCTCCGTAGGATTTCAAGTAATGACAGTTATAAAAAAAAATTAGAATTTTTCAAAAACCTTACTGTCATAAATGATTCAGCTGAACGTGGTATTGCGTTAATAGAAGAATACAACAACTCCTTGACGAAGAACGAGGAGTAACTCCAATATCTTCTACAAGTTGTACAAGAACATCGTCGACGCTTTCTGAATTGCAATAAAAAAAGTTTGAAATGTATTGATACTATAAATAATGTATAGTATTCTCCTAAAAAATAGTAATTGAAGACTGGGTATGTAAAATGAAATTTGTGTACTTTCATAATGATTAAACAGTATATCATTTCATAATGTATGTCTCTTTCTCAGTATTTGTATTGTCGTTGTTGTTTCAGAAGATAGTACTTTTTTTTTTATAGAAGAATGAGTTCGCGAATGTGAAGTATTTTTGAACTTATGCATATTCAATGATAAATTTCAAAATTGTGTGAGTAATAAAAAAAAAATGTTGAATTTCCTAGTAATTTGACTGAAACCTTGAATAACTTTTGAAAGAGCGGATTTATAGAAAAATGATAAGAAAACCTTTTTATAGAGCGTTCAATTTCCTATAAAATGTGTATTGATCATTTGAATCGATAAATTAGTGCGTAAGTGAGAACATTTTGAAGGGGAAAAAAAAAATTTTTCCATGTTATTCAAACGGAAAAATTGAAATTCACGATGCGCAACCTCTAAATATTAATGTAGTATTGTAAATCACAAAAGTACAATTTCAACTCAATGTGAATTCAATGAATTTTATATTAAATAGAATAATTACAGAAAATTTAATGTGTAGACTGAACATAATGTATTGTAAAGAAAATACTCACTAATGGTGTCTGATATTGTTTAATGATGTTCTAATGGTGTCTGATATTGTTTAATGATGTTCTAATAGTGTCTAGGTCGTTTAATGATGTTCCAATAGTGTCTTTGCTAATATTCCTTCAATAGTTTGAATATTTTCTTAATTATGTTATAATAGTTGTCCAGACTTAGTCAAAATTTGAATGAAGGCAGCTGTAATTATATGGAAATATCGTATACTGAAAACCATATTGTGACGTGGGATTCAGTCACTATTTTCGCCGAATCGTGTATTGCGAGGATAATGACAAATGCGACATCCAAGAGCTGCACAACGATATAAAAAGGGCAAATGCTGCGTAAAAATTATATTCGATTACAGAATATGCAGCCCAGCAAACACAACGCACGACGAGAAGGCCACGATCAACGACGAGGGACGAGGCGAGGCAAGGAGCTGGCGAACGAGAAACGTCCACATTGTACGCGTTCGGGCCTCACACTGATATTTGTAGGAATGATGGTATGCGTGAGATTGTGTATGTATGAGTGGTGTTCGACAAGCATAAGCGAGAGCGAGCGCAATAGAACGAGTGGCTCGGCATGCGAACAGAAGTAAGATGGAAACATAAAATCGCCTATGCATTTTGGAAGTACTGCAATAGACAAAGGGCTTTGTAGAGTTGGTCTATGGAGTGGGGCGATTCTTATGCACGAATCTTCGAAGTCGTCGCTAATACGACACTCGTCCCGTATCGAAGACGATTATAACGCTTTTGCTGCCGAAAAATATTGAGTATATTGAGAAATATATCTGCACGTACATATAAAAAGTCATCGTAAATATTTCGTCCCTGCACTAAGTGGACAAATAATATTTTGTATATTGTGGTGGAGTTATTGGTGCAAACCTTGGAATACGTGATCGACATCGAGTAATTGAAAAATCAACAAAGATCTTGGGTTGGATTTCGACCTTGCTGTGACTGCGGATCCCGACCATTGGCCGAACCACGACGACCGGACTGTTGTAGCTGCTCTTCAAGATACGAGCTACCCGGTGAGTCTGGTGAACATAGAATATTGGCGACAAGCGTGAGATAATTAATAGAATCAGCTACGATTCCGTGTGCAAGCGCCCACGAGCGCGATGAACGTAGTCGACGAACGATTATCCACGGCCGAGCCACGTGCATGATTGCCTGTGTGTGTATGTGTGCGTATGTACGTTCTATTGATATGAAAGTTCAATTCTACCTATCATAACAAATTACAATTATTTAAATTATCCAAAGCTGAGAAATTGCGAGAATACGATGTCGCTAAACAAATTTCTGTATAAATAATTAATATTGGTGGTCAATTAACATTGGCGCTGTCCGCTATCCGATGGTAGCTGCAAGAATTGCGACCACGCGACCACGATTATTACTTTGTTTTTTTTCTTTCTTAATTTTTTTTTCTTAATGTTTTTTTTTTCTTTCTTTCTTTCTTTAAAAGGTTATTAAAATTATTAATTCATTATTTATGAATTATTATATCATTAAAAACTTTTCTTTTGTTATTATGCAATTCGTCAAGAAATACGTCTATCTCATTAAATCTATCATACCATTTAATTATTATGTTCGCGTAAAAATTATTACGATGTCTTCCTGCCATTCCCGTGCATGAATAAAATCTTGTTTTAGACGGAATCACAAGTGTCGCCGCTGTATTTCGCATTTGAGAAGTTTTAGTTGCAGAAAATTGGTCCGTATCACTTTTATCGTTCCACAGGATCTACGACGCCGCCGCGGACGTGTGTCCAATACTGGGGAAGCGGGCAAAACTCTATATTGAGATATCGATTGGTTCCCGTAAGGAACCTGGCGCTCAACAATTTTTTGTATTTGTCTTTTCGTGTCTTTCAGCGTTAATAGAGAAAACCAATTGGGTGGCCACGAGAATAAATTGCGAGTATTTCGTCTCGTGAAGAGAAAATACGTCACAACTTTTATGGTCGTTTAATGATGTTCCAATAGTGTCTTTGCTAATATTTCTTCAATAGTTTGAATATTTTCTTAATTATGTTATAATAGTTGTCCAGACTTAGTCAAAATTTGAATGAAGGCAGCCGTAATTATATGGAAATATCGTATACTGAAAACCATATATAAGGCGAAACAGTTTCAAGAAAAGTCAGTCTAGAAGCAGCAATCAAATGAGCAGTATTCATTTTAACTTTTCGGTTCTCGTCATCACTGTGTAGTTTTATATCAATATTCTTTATTCTTTCGTAACTATATTCAATTTAATAAATAATAATTATCAATTTCTACATTTTGGGGACTCAGCCGGGATATAGATATGAAGAAGAAAGGGAATAGTGATAAAGGCAGAATAAGAAGCAGGTATACACAAGAGAAGTAGGATGACGTATATACAGAACGCGGGGTTGAGATGAGTAACGAAGAAGTAGAGCAAATAAAGGTAGATGAGTTAAAGGCCGCACTGAAGCAGCGTGGTCTGAGAATCTACGGCAAAAAGAAGGAATTGGTGGCTAGACTTAAAGAAGCATTGGAATTACAGCGAAAACATGGGTATCGTGAAGGTGATGAGGGCACAGAGGCCAATGACGGTGACGACGATGGCAGTAGTGACGACGATGACGACAGTGAGGCAAATAACGACGAAGAAGACAGAAACGACACAGACAAAAGTGAACAATATAAGACGCCGAGACCACCACAACGACGACAACAAGCAGTGAACAGCACCATATTTACGTTTAGAGGTATGGAAGATTCACTTGAAAAATTCAGCGGGGCTGGACTGTTGAGTATTCAGGAGTGGGTTGAAGAGTTTGAACAGTACAGAAGGTTGAAGAAGAAAAAGATAGAGACATAGTACCGGACGTGTTTAAAATAAATGTAGATGATTATGATAGTGAGATAGACTTGTCACATATAAAAGAACAGCAAGCTCAGTCAGACATAAGAGAAATTATTTCATCATACAAGCCAGAAAAAATAAAAGATGTAGGGATTAAGACAAAAATTATTCTCAAAGATGACATACCAGTAATAGCTAGACCGCGACGTTTATCACCTATAGAAAAAGAGACAGTAAACGCGATAATGAACGAGTGGTGTCAAGAGGGTATCATAAGGGTCTCAAAATCAGAATATGCTAGTCCAATTGTTTTAGTAAAAAAAAAAAGATGGTTCAACACGGGTTTGCATTGACTATAGGGAGTTAATTAGAAAAATAGAAAAACCTCGTTTTCCTTTACCGCTGATTGAAGATCAGCTAGATGCACTTCAAGGTGCAGAAATTTTCACTACTATTGATTTAAAGAACGGATATTTTCATGTTCCAGTAGACGAACAGAGTCAGAAGTATACTGCTTTTGTTACTCCATACGCACAATATGAGTTTTTGAAGACACCGTTTGGTCTCGCGATCGCGCCAGCTATTTTTCAAAAATTTATAAATGCAATTTTCAAAGAATATATTGATTGTAAAGTGGTAGTAGTCTATATAGACGACGTAATTATTTTAGCAAACACCAATGACGAAGCTTTGACACGACTGAGACAAGTAGTAAATTTAGTGCAACAACATGGTTTACAAATAAATTGGAAGAAATGTAAGTTTTTACAAAGAGAAATCGAGTATTTAGACCACATAGTGTCAAAAAACACAGTTAGACCAACGATGGCGAAAATAAAAGCAGTACAACATTTTCCGTTACCGACATCAGTGAAGAGTTTATAAAGTTTTTTAGGACTGACGGGCTATCTGCGAAAATTTATACGGGGGTATTCGATAATTGCAAGACCGCTGACTGAATTATTAAAGAAGGATAGTAAATTTGAGATGAGTGACAAAGAAAGAGAAGCAATAAATAAATTGAAAGAAGCGCTTAGTTGCAGTCCAGTTTTAAATTTATATCGAGCAACCGCTGAAACAGAGTTGCAAACAGATGCATCTAGCCAAGGTTATGGAATGATACTACTACAACGAAATAACAACGACAACAAGTTTCATCCAGTATATTACGCCAATGGGAAAACGACGCCTGTGGAAGCAAAATATACAAGTTATGAGTTAGAGGTGTTGACCATCATAAAAGCGCTAAAGAAGTTCAGGGTATACTTGTTGGGTATCCCGTTCAAAATAATTACCGATTGTCAGGCATTCACTCTAACTATAAAAAAAGGGACATGTGCGCCAGAGTGGCGAGATGGGCGCTCATGTTGGAAGAATTTACCTACGAAATGTGCCACAGGCCAGGCACCAGTATGAAACACGTGAATGCACTAAGTCGAAATCCGCTGCTGAGTGCATTGTTAATCAGCGAGTGTAACGATGAGTTGATTGCAAGAATCAAGAATGCACAGAAAGAAGATGACGAAATAAAAGAAATCATGGAATTAGCAAAAGATAATAAGGCTGAAGGACATATGCTGCGAAATGGGTTACTATATAAATATGTCGATAATGATGTTGTAATTGTAATTCCAAAATGTTTACAGACGCAGATAGTTAGACAAGCTCATGATAAGGGTCACTTTGGCATCACTAAAACAGAGGCTCTAGTTCGAGAGGACTATTGGTCCAAAGGGCTGCGCAATAAGGTAGAGAAAGTGGTGGGGAGCTGTCTCAACTGCATTTTGGCCGAGAAAAAACATGGAAGACAAGAGGGGTTGCTGCATCCAATATCTAAGGGAGAGGTGCCACTAGACACCTATCATATTGATCATATGGGGCCCATGGCAGCAACTAAAAAACAATATAAGTATTTGTTTGTGGTAGTTGATGCATTCACAAAGTATGTGTGGCTGTACGCAACAAAGTCCTCAGATGCAGCAGAAGTGATTGATCGATTGAAAAAACAATCAGTAAATTTCGGTAATCCCAGAAAAATCATTTCAGATCGAGGTGCAGCATTTACATCGGGCGCATTCCAAGAATATTGTGAGCAAGAAAAGATCCAACATCTAACAATCACAACGGGTATGCCCAGAGAGAATGGGCAGGTTGAGAGAATAAATCGCACGCTAGTAGATAAACAGGGCGGGTTCTGGGACAAACCCGTCGGTAACTTGCATTGACCCCTACCTTACCGACAGTTTCATAGTAGCTCACAATCTGTTTTATCATCTGGTCGAAAAAGTCGATTTCTGTATTATCCACTAAGCCACGTTTCTCGTGGTGTGAAATTTTTTATCGATATCGATGATCGTACTATAGTATGAGTTTCTTTGTTGCGACATTGGGGAAATGGATAACTGTACGTTTCTCTATGATTAAACTGTAGTTTCGCTGTTGAGTGGGTGGGGGGAATTCAAATGAATAAGTTTTTATCCATAATATATATATGAAATATTTTTTTCCCTACAAATATGAAAGATTAAATGAAAAAAAGAAAAAATCGATAAACAGATGAATAAATCAATGAATGAAGGAAAAGTAAATAATCATATAAATAATTGTATGAGTCACTGTATGAATAGTCATATAGATGAGCATATGAATAATTGTATAAATAAAAAATATGTAGATAAATAAATATGTGTGTAGGGAAAGGGGGCTATCCAATGAGAGTTCGAAAAATGGATGCACACCAATATAAATTTGATATGTTTCTTCATTTGTTTATGATAGATCAGTGAACATTTGACGCATTCATCATCAAGTTCTAGAAAAATCTTAATGAAGAAGAATCAAGAGTTTTTACCAACGAAATTTTTCATATGGAAAAAAAATTTTTTTATGAAAAAGTTTGGAAAAATTTTTATAAATTTGCAAAAGTTTGGGAAAAGTTTTCAAGAATTTGGAAAAGTTTTGAAAAGTTTTCCATAAATCTCCGAAAGTTTAGAAAAAGTTTTTAAAAATTTAAAAAAGTTTTGAAAAGTTTTTATAAATTTGAAAAAGTTTTGAGAAATTTGGAAAAGTTTTGAAAAGTTTTTCATAAATCTCCGAAAGTTCAGAAAAAATTTTTGAAAATTTAAAAAAGTTCTGAAAAGTTTCTATAAATTTGAAAAAGTTTTGAGGAATTTGAAAAAGTTTTGAGAAATTCGAAAAAGTTTTCATAAATTTCAAAAAGTTTTCATGAAATTTGAAGAATAGAGATTATTCTGGATATTCAAGGCTTCAAACATCAGAGCAATCAATTTATTGTGAAAGAACTAGCAAGTATTCTAGTACACAGTATCAATGTTGAAGAAACTCTTGAAGTTACACACATACTATTCAAACCACCATGCTTGCGGGGTGCGTTATTGAAGCAGTATCAAGCAATAAATTCATGGTTGATACGTAATTATCATGGACTATCATGGGATACTGGTGATGTACCATATGATCAGCTCAACAATGTTCTCGAGATTCTATTGAAAGATGTTGATCATGTGTATGTGAAAGGAGTTGAGAAAAAACAATGGTTATCAAGTATTATTGGGCATATGGGGAAAACAGTTATCGATCTAGAGAGTTTCCAATGTCCATCATTGAAAAATCATGGAATGCAAAACTGTGAATATCACAAATACCCAGAATCTGGATTTTTCTATCACTGTGCCCACGCTAATGTTATATATTTGAAGCGTTGGATGGAGCACAGAAAAAAAAATTCAGCACCCCTCAATAGGTAAATCATCGGAAATTTTCTTATCATCTTGAGGAGCGAATCGAAGATATGAATGTGGAGACACATCGCATATTTTTCCGAAGAATTTATTCTCAAATATGTCCCCAGCAAAATAAATAATAATATCTGAGATAACCAGTATTATGATAACAGGATGAGGACATTAATGCTTACCAACCATATCATAAAACATTATCAACGATGTCATGAAACATTATCAACCTATTGCCACCGATTATGATGAATTCTTCGATGACATTTCATTCTTCAAAGATTGTATATTATGTAAAAAAAAAAAAAAAAAAAAAAAAATTATTAATAATTTCGATAATAAATTGAAAATGTTTGCATACAAAAATTGAATAATCAAATAAATTATTTACCATAACTATTCCACTATTGGGTATTTAGTATAAGTGTTCAGAGATAATTTCAGCATTGCAGGTATTCTTTATAGTTGAAATATTATTCATCTAACACATACCACTTACGTTCATTTGTTTATCCTATAAAATAATTTTTTCATATTCATTGTTTCTCAACATGATCTGGAATTTTATATTAGTTCCAATCATATTTCACTCTTCATTAAATGGATGATATATTTTTTTTTTCTCATATAACACAAAGAAAATAATTTTTTCCATGAGTTGTGGAATATATTATTTAACTTAAGAAACGATATAAAGATGTATATATTTACTCTTATAATCCAAGAAAAAACATGCTACTAATCTATTGAGGAGAGGTGTCATAAACGTTATAGAAAAAATCGAGAGGTTGGTGGCGAAACGGTCCAGCGTTAAGATAACGTTTTAATACTTAGAAATTATTCGTTGCATATTATAAGTTCCGCCCAAAATGAAAAATTAGTGGTATGAAGAATATTTATCATTTCACATGCAAGAGCATCAGTGGCTACATCAACACCATAAACAATAGTGCCAACAAGTGAGTTTTCTCTGAATAATATGTATTAAAATTATATAAAAATTGTTATATAGTTGTATAATGATATATTTCAGGATGGGGCAAGTATACGGTTTCCGTGGCGCCGCCAAATGACGATGCATTTTTGTAGAACTCGACGAAATAAGACGTTTTTGAAGAATAAAAAATTTCGATATCTCGCTTAGTTTTCGAGATATCGAAGCTTCAAAATTTTTTTTTTTCATTTTTATTTCTACGTTATGTTTGATATTTTTCGACGAAATGAGACTTTGTCAAGTCTTATTTTGTCGAGGAAGATATGGATGTAAACAAATGATCTATATGTACGCCTCAAAACAAATTTTACTGTCACGATCGCACTAGGAAATGAAAATCAAACTATAAATGTAAGAAGACACAAGATTCCTGGAATTAAAAATTTTGTGTTTACATACTATTTGTTTACATTTAGGAATCTTATACCCCAAGTGGGGGACATCTTATACCCCACTTGAATACAGGAAGAATGTGAACAGAAAATGCACTACGTACACGATTTGTTGACATATAAATTCATATTTGATATTTTCGATCATTGTAGTGCTGTCTTCAGTAACAAGTGGTCTATCTATATTTCGTTTGGAGTTAAACTTTTTGCAAGGCACAAAATGTCAGGTAAACATCCATCATTACATAAAGATTTGGATAATTTTAATGTCTATGTATCTTTTAACAAGTTAATTGGTAGTGAAGATCAAACTATTTCTTTATTGGAAGAAATAGGCTTGATACCTTCACGCAATTGATGATACCTCCTCGTGGTGCGATCTGGGCAGTCATAAATTTTTTCATAAAATGTTTTATCATTTCATAAATTAATTTATCATTGGCGAAATCATCAAAATTAATTTTAATTTGTTTCTGGAAAATACTATCTCTTCAAATTTATTCAAGCCCCCCCCCCCCCCCCCCCCCGGGGCTTCGCCCCTGGACCCCACTCTATATTTACACACATACACATACACACTCACACACATGCATACATACATACATACGTACAGATCATTTGTTTACATCGAAATAAGACTTAACAAAGTGTTATTTCGTCGAAAAATATCGAACATAACGTAGAAATAAAAATGAAAAAAACAAATTTTGAAGCTTCGATATCTCGAAAACTAAGCGAGATATCGAAATTTTTTATTCTTCAAAAACGTCTTATCTCGTCGAGTTCTACAAGAATCAATTGTCATTTGGCGGCGCCACGGAAACCGTATAATCCCCCAGGATGGAATATTGTCAACTTAATTACACAATTCATGTACCACGAGAATGGTACGTAGGTGAAAATAACTTAGATTGGATGATTGACATTATTAGTGATGTGCTCACATATATGCAAACATGGGGGACAACAAATGGAGCATTAATCACAAGGAATGGTCTGGCAACCATCGTTGTGATCGACCAACAGAATCAAATGTGGTTGTTCCGAAGATCGCGTGAAGAAGATAATCATCGTCCGGAGCATGTTGGATACTTTTCACCTCTTGCAATGAAGTATGAGGAGCATATGTGGGGCCCGAACATACTCAGAAATGTGGATGGTGTTTATTGTGTTGCGGAAAATGATGATGATGATGATGATGATGATGATGATGATGATGATGATGATGATGATGATGATGATGATGATGATGATGATGATGATGATGATGATGATGATGATGATAATTTCCAAATGAAATAATTATAAAAAAATATTATGTTTTCAATTTATTCATTTATTAAATCAAAATAAAATACCATCAATATAATGGCACACAAGAAAAATTTTTCATTCTCATCTTAATTGATTAATGCATTGAATGAAATAGTTGTAAACATGTATGTATTGAGCATTATAAATACATTGATAGATTTCACTTATTTCAATTTCCCATTCATCTACATTGTCGTTATGAAAGTATAATTATTGAATGAATTCACATTGTCCATATTTACCACCAATATAATGCATTCTAAGCTTCCTATTGTTAGATGCATCTTCCAATAATTCATATTGTTCTCGATCATTCAGTGAATATGTTACTATTCTTGTTGGTAAAAATACGGTGAATTCACCATTTATGGTTACAACAATTTTTTCACCAAATCTCGTTTTAACAATTTCGATTTCAGACACTATATAGTTTGTCTCAGCCTCTAATTCTTTCCATGACTTTGAAGGTAGAAAATTCTCCGTTCAGCAAACTTCATTCAATTCAACGAAACTCATTTTTAATACAGATTATAGATTGAGTATAATTTCACACCTTATGAGCAAGTTATTTGAATTGACATCTCTTTAAGAGTTTTGTCTATATGTACACAATCCTCCACCACAGTTTGTCTAGCAATATCTATCATATCATTGGTTCACACAATCAGTGAAACTACTGCAACTATTTTTCAACTACATGCATCATTTGGATTGGATCCCCACCACAGATGATATCGTCACACCTTTTTTGTTAAGCCATCCCACCCCGTTCATGATGGAAAACGTTACAATTCCTTCATCCCAGTATATCACCCCCCTTTGGATTCTCAGAAATATCCACCCCAACACTTTGAATTATTGGAGAACAATTTCTTATCTATTCATGTATGTATCGAGTTATCATTATTTTGTTTCAAAAACATTCCTGTTTGATCCTGTTTTGTTTGTCATTTGATTATTTACAAAGCTGACGTCATTTCATTCCATCAAACTTAGAACAACCACGCCCACACTTTTTTTCTATTTTTTTCATCCTTATTACAAAAAGATTGACTTGAAATATAGTTAATCATTCAGAGTTCTTCAAAATCTCAAAAGTGTATTCACGAGTGTCTTCAAACTAGAAAAAAAAAAAAAAAAAAAAAAAAAAATGAGTGATCAACGGCGGTCGGAGGATCGAAAGAAGCAGTCAGAGGAGCGAAAGAAGCATTATAACCAACTCATAAAATTGATGGAAGAGGCACGTAAAGTTTGTTTATCAATGAATATTGGTACAGAATGTGATATACAGATTCGCAAGTTGCAAAAAATTGGGGCACAGAATATAAAATGTTTAAAAAAAATTTTGCGAATGCAAAAACTAACTATTGGTGAAAAGAATCAATTGCAAGCTGTAAGTTCACATTTATTTTCATTATGTAGAAAATTCAATGAAGCTGCAAGACAGAAGATAATCAAAGGGCAGCATATTGTTGGTGGTAATATTCACATCGATAGTGGGAATGATATGATGTTAAGAATCTTAAGTGGGATGAATTACCATCAGCATTTAATGGTCGTATAAGAACTGGTGTTATAACAAACATTAACCACATTGATCTACATGAATTTCTTTTAGATGCGAGGGAGATTTTCATAATGAAAATAAGAGAAATGCAAACGAATGTTACATCAAATGTAATATTGGCATGCAAATATGAAAATATTAAAGAATCTAGAACATATGAAGAAATAAAATATTTCAACACATCAAATGAATTGATTCTTAAATCAACTAATATTTATGATTGGTATTCAAAGTATGTTAATGATACTTTATTAGCAAAAGTGGAAGAATTTGAAGAAGGTGATTCAGGATGGACAATGAATGAAGTTGTGAACTTGGTAGTGAATATTAATAAATATGTAGCCTTACGAGGAGGACTATCAACATACATAGATCTCCCAAAATTTATTCAGTTGAAGAAAGCTGTGATAAACATAAAGAACAACGATGAATTTTGTTTTCTATGGTGTATTGTGGCAGCTCTACAGGGAAGAAAAAAATTAAATGTAGAAGATAATGATAAACATGCAAGAGAAGCAAAAAATTCAATGGGTAATGTAGCTAGAACATCATCATATCAACATTTCACTGAAGCAGGTCTTAACTTTGAGGGTTTAACTTTCCCTATGACATTGTGTGATGTACCAAAATTTGAGGTAATGAATGATCTATCAATAAATGTGTATGGCATCGAGTATGAGAATAAACAAAAAATCATCGTTCCATATCATATAAGTAATAATGATAGTGATAAGCCAACTATTCATTTATTGATGGTTGATACTGGTATGGATATTGATAATAATAACTTTGAGTTGAATGAAATATATCATTTTGCATGGATACATAATCTTTCGCGATTAGTCTCAAGTCAAATATCAGAACATAAAGGGAAGATATACATTTGTGATAGATGCTTATGTCATTTTCAAGAATTATACTCATATAATAATCATAAGTTAGATTGCCTTAGTATGAATAAAACACTTCGTGTAATATTGCCAAGAGAAGAAGAAAAATTTTTATCATTCAGTCATTACAAATATAATGAATCTGTACCATTCGTTGTTTATGCAGACTTAGAGTGTATTTTAGAAGAAACGAATGTATCACAAACACATATTCCACATAGTGTTGCATTCTATTTACATTGCTCATTTAATGATAAATTATCCCAGTTTAAATTAATGCGTAGTGATGAATGTATTCAATGGTTCATTGATCAATTAGAATCTTTAGCACATGAAATAAATAATATTTACAGTAGAATTGTACCGATAATATCATTAACGGAAAAACAAAAATATGAATTTGAGAATGCAGTTATTTGTCATATTTGTGAAAAACCATTCACTCAAATTGATGCAAAACATCGAGATCATTGTCATTTCACTGGTAGATATCGTGGTGCAGCACATGATAATTGTAATATGAAATATACAAAACCATACTATTTACCAATTGTATTTCACAATTTAAGTGGTTATGATTCACATTTCATAATTGAGAGTATAGCTAAAAGTTACCCTGGTAAGGTAAGTCTCTTACCAATAAATAAAGAAAAATATATTTCATTCACTAAAAAAGTTCATGACACAAAAAT
This sequence comes from Microctonus brassicae, assembly GCA_918226075.1. Taxonomy (NCBI): domain Eukaryota; kingdom Metazoa; phylum Arthropoda; class Insecta; order Hymenoptera; family Braconidae; genus Microctonus; species Microctonus brassicae. The sequence goes on along the minus strand of OW445486.1, from coordinate 3,370,829 downwards.
ATCTCTACGATTCATTGACTCATTGAGATTCATGGCGAGTGGTATTGATAAATTAGCAAATTATCTGGATGATAATGATAAATTAATCACTCGCAAGTTTTACAATGATGATAAACAATTTAAATTGGTTACAAAAAAAGGTGTATTTCCATATGAATATATCGACAGATGGATGAAGCTTGGTGAGAAACATTTACCGGGAAAAGACAAATTTTATTCAAAGTTGAATCAAAGTGAAATTTCCGAGAAGAATTATGAACATGCAAAAGTGATTTGGAGTAAATTCAATATACAGACATTAGGTGAATATTCCGATTTATATCTCAAAACAGATGTATTACTTTTAGCTGACATCTTTGAAAATTTCCGTCGTAATTGCTTCGTAACATATAATCTAGATCCATTACATTATTATACAGCACCAGGTTTTGCTTTTGATGCAATGCTCAAATATACAGGTGTAGAACTAGAGCTTTTCACAGATCCAGAGATGTTATTGTATATCGAGAAAGGCATTAGAGGTGGTGTAGCGCAATGCTCGAATCGCTATGCAAAAGCAAATAATAAATATATGGGAGACAGTTACAATCCAACCAAAGAGCAATCATATCTTATGTATTTCGATGTTAATAATTTATATGGGGCAGCTATGAGTGATTATTTACCATATGGCGGATTCAAATGGTTGAATAAATCAATGAGTGTTGAACAAATACTCAATATCCCCAACGATTCATCAATAGGATATATCTTTGAAGTTGATTTAAAATATCCAAGAGAACTGCATGAGTTACATCGTGATTTACCATTATGCCCTCAACATTTCATACCGCCAACGGGGAAATGTATGAAATTAGTAACAACACTCTTACCTAAAAACAAATATATTATTCATTATAAAAACTTGAAGCAATGTTTGAGTTTAGGCATGAAAATTGAGAATGTATATAGGGTACTAGAGTTTCAACAGGCACCATGGTTAAAAAAATATATTGACTTGAATACAGACTTGCGTAAAAAATCAAAAAATGAATTTTAGAAAAATTTTTTCAAGCTGATGAATAATGCTGTATTTGGTAAAACCATGGAGAATGTTCGCAAACATAAAGATGTAAAATTGATAACCCAATGGGATGGTAGATATGGTGCAAGAGTATATATAAGTAAACCAAATTTTCATAGCTGCATAACTTTTGAAGAAAACATGGTTATTATTGAGATGCAGCGTGTTAAAGTTAAGTTTATCAAACCCATCTACATTGGTTTTGCGATTCTTGATATTTCGAAAACATTCATATATGATTTCCATTATAATTATATAAAGAATGTATTCCCTAATAATGAGTCGAAATTATTGTATACTGATACTAATAGTCTAATATATGAATTAATCAATCCTGATGTATATAAAATAATGAAGCGTGATATAGACAAATTTGATACGAGTGATTATCCTGTTGTCAACAATTATGATATCCCACTTAAGAATAAGAAAGTTTTAGGACTCATGAAGGATGAAAATAATGGCAGAATAATGACAGAATTCGTTGGATTACGCGCTAAACTGTACACATTCAAAGTACAGGATGACGATGAGGATAAAAAGAAAGCTAAAGGTGTGAAAAATTGTGCACTACGCGCGATCACATTTGATGATTATAAGCAATGTCTATTCCAAAATGAAAATGTGGTAATAGAGCAATATTTAATAAGAAGTAAAAATCATGCAGTGTCGACTATTCGTCAACGAAAGCTAGCATTAAATAGTAATGATGATAAGCGCATAGTATCCAATCAAACAACTGATACACTACCATGGGGTTATTATAATAGTAATATTCACGTTAATGAGATGGATACAATGTAAATAGTATACATAAAAATTTGTTTTGTTTAATAAAATTATGTAGAACACAAATATATGTTTTGTTTTATAATTCTTTTTTATTTATCCAACTATTATGTGTATTATCGAAACCTAACCACTTTACATAACATTTATCACCACGTTTACGTAGTATTCTTTCAACAAGATAAACATTTGGATATTTAACTTTGCTGAGTTCGTCTTCGTAGAAGCATCCATCGATTCTTTGATCCTGATAATCAATAAGTTTATATGTTGGAGGGGTTGTATTCAATATTTTATCAATGCTGAAAATTTCTGTGGTCCAATTTGGTGTGTATCCCTTCTCAAATAAATGTTTATATTTGCTCACTCGAACTTTGTCACCAATTTTGAATTTTCTTTTTTGTTTTTCCACTATTTGATGTTGCTTGTATACAGTTCGAAGTAATATTTTTTCATTTAGCGTTGTAACATTCTTGGGGTTCATTTTAATTGTTCGATGTTTAGTGTTATTATATGTTATATTTAAGTTTGATAATATATCAATCCATTTATATGACCCACGCAAACTGAACTGTTTCCACATTTTATTCTTTAAGGTTCGATTGAAACGTTCACATATCGAAGCCTTCAAATTACTATATGTTGAATATAGTTTAATATCATGTTGTTTCATTAGTGACTTGAATTCTTTATTGTAAAATTCTTTACCCTGCAGCGGGATTCTGTAACTCCTCAACGACGATTATCGCTATCGCTAACTATCTACAATTTTCGCTTGCGCGAACGATAATCGTTACTGACCGTGATTCTGTAACTTGACTGTAAGCGATAACTTCGTTGCAAATGTCGCTACAGAAATATGAAAGTAATTCGATAGATGTGCAACGTTGTCGGATTTCAACTAGTAAAAATCTAGTAATTTCGAGTGAAATTTAGAAACGCAAACCAAAAATTAAACCTCATTGTTAGACTTCATGCAGATTAGTCTATGGTTTTTCGTACATTTCAAACATGATCATTCACAACGCTCTAAATAAATTTGATAAAGTACAGAATGTCTCAAAAGAAAACTAATTATACGTGAGTATATATTAAGTATAAAAACTATAAAAAATCAGTAGGTAATATGTGTTATATGCTAATAAAATATACGTGAAAACAAATGAAAATGAATGTGGTTATGTTTATCTTGTAGCAAAAAAGCAAAATCTACAAGGGTATCACCTTTACAACAAACAAAAATGATAGATTTTTTTTGTTTAAACCAAGGTCTTGCAGAAGGTAAATTTCATGCCCTACATGGTAATGAAGAAGCTCGAAAGAAGTGGGCATAACTAACAGAAGAACTGAATTGTTTTGATGGAGCTTCAAAAACGGTTGAATAATGGCAAGTTATTATATAAATTGATAATATCAAGTGTTATAAACTTATATATTCGACGGTAGAGATATATTAGACAGTAAACATTACGGATAAATTAACCTCATTTAAATATAGAATTTCAAGAAATTCAATTATGAAATACAGGTGCGCGTTAAAAGTTTAAGCTCTAAGATCGAATCATTCACTTACTTTTAATTTATTTTAGCGTATATATTAGATCTATTCCGTCCAATTACTTGCAATAGTATATTTTAGCGAAGATACGTTATTAACACTTCGCCAAGTCACACGCACACAGGCTGTCAAGCTCACTGACTTATATTTAATATTATATATATGTCGCTAAACACTTAGCGAGACCACCGGCATCAATCGCAGACGTAGCGACACTTTTCGATATTTAACGATTGGAGTTATCGAAACTTGTCGATAACTGCAGGTGCAGCATAACTCTTAGCGATAATCATCGATATCGATAGTTAACGATAGCGATAATCGTCGCTAAGTAGTTAAAGAATCCCGCTGCTGATCAACATGTAATTTTTTCGGTGCTCGACCAGTATCCAAGATAGAATTCATCGCTTTCGTAACATCTTTACCATTTTTCGTTTTAATAGGTACAGCCCAAGCAAATTTTGAAAAGATGTCTATGACGGTTAGCAAGTATTTATTGCCATTGTTGTTGGTTGCATAGGCAGACATGTCAACAAGATCCCCTCATCTGAACATGACGTCGTGTGTAATTCACCCGGGCAGGTTTATGTGACTCATTCACCAATGTTTCCTTTTTATTCATATCTACAATTCGTCTCGTTGATGTGCACTCAATTGAACTGTTAGATGATTAATGGTCTCGGATTGTTTCTGCAACTCGTTTTGAATGAGTTCACCTTGTCGTCTTAACGTTTTACGCATATGAAGATCTTGAAGATTCATATCAGAATGTACTTTTGTTAAATCATGATGAATCTTTTCTACTTCGGAATTTATAATTGACATCATTGTACCGAGAGGCACGGCATCACTTGCATCCTCAGGTTTAGCTAAATTGCAAAGTCTCTTCCCATTTATATCATATTGATTATCAGCTGTGACTTTGAATCCATAACCAGATGGTCCTCGGGTATTTTGTTCAGCACTTTTTGTGAATTTCCGTCCAAATATGTCTACACTCATCCTGTCATTACTTCGTGATAGTTGTCACACAAATGAATGAAAAGGTATTGATACATTGCTTAATAAATAATTCTAGCTTCACGCAATTCTTCAATGATAGAGATTATTTCATTTGTATGACTTGTATTGCCCGCTGCTTGGGATGCTTATAGCAAACGAAGACGGTCAACAAGCTCATTTGGATCATCCCAATATACATAATCAATTGCTTGCATCCTCTTCTCTGCAACTTTGTAGTAGGGAAATGCTTCACCAGATCTAGTTTTTCTTTTATATACCGATGATGATGATGGTGATGATGATGATGATGATGATGGTGATGGTACTATATAGTTTGCAATATAATTTTGATATTTTACGCTTCTGTCTGATATGAGACTTTTATTAGGATCATAATGTTTATGAAGTGTATGAGTTGAATTGACTATCTCCATGAAATCTTTTTCATCGCTATCACTTATGATTGCATCATTTGGTGTTTTCTTGAATAGCAATTCTAACAATCCAGGAGTTTGAGGATAACTTTTATTTGCAACGTTTACAGCATCATTCGAGAAATCTATGGGTGAATCACTAGGGTGGTCCTTATTTTGGTGATGTTCCGATTTTTTTGAGTGCTCCCTTGAAATTGATAGTAGAGGTCAGGAAACTAATTATGCAACAAGAAAAAGTCGAAAAAAAATATAATAACTTGAGCCCCACGCAGGTTGAATTTTTAATGGGATTTAACATAGGTTTTCGGGTTTTTTAGGTTAAACCAAGCGTTGCGCCCCTGATTTTCATCGGTTTGAGGCAAAACTTGGTATCCCTAGGCTTTTGATATCACTGAATCCAAATATCATGTCAAAAATCGGTTTTGACTAATGACAGCTGTCAAAAAATCGGTCAATAAAAATTTATTTTTTGATTAATTAAAATTGTATATTTTTTTTTACATTTTGACACAAATCAAAGTTTCATCATAAGAAAATTATTAACATTTCTCTCTCTGAATGACGACTGTTAATTAAGCTGTCAATAAAGTTTTCCATCGAGTTTAAAATTTTTTTTTCTTTTCAATTTCACAATTAAGATAATAATCTTAGTTATATTTTTCGAAATTCATATCTCTTTTTAAAGAAATTGAAAAAAGCATTCAAATTTCAATCGAAATATAATTGATATGCAATTAACAGTATTGTTATATTGAAAAAAATTTGATAGTTGTCATTTAGCAAAAATGACTTATATAATTTTTCTACGACGAAATTATACTATATTTGTAATTGAATATCAAAAACCCTAAAAAATTTATTTGTGAAAAAATGAATTTCTATTGACAGTTTTCATAAATCCAACGTTGTTTTTGACATTATAGTCGGATTTAAATGAGAAATTAAAAAAAAAAAACTAAAAATTCGATGGATAATTTTATTGACAGTCGTCATTTAGCGGAAAAAACTTTGATCTTCTTTTCATGATGAAACTTTAGTTGATTTGTACTGAAATATAAAAAAAAAACTTACAATTTTAAATAATCAAAAAATTAATTTTTATTGACCGCTTTTTTGACAGCTGTCATTAGTCAAAACCGATTTTTGACATGATATTTGGATTCAGTGATTTCAAAAGCCTAGGGATACCAAGTTTTGCCTCAAACCGATGAAAATCCGGGGCGCAACGCTTGGTTTAACCTAAAAAACCCGAAAACCTATGTTAAATCTCATTTAAAATTCAACCTGCGTGGGGCACAAGTTATTATATTTTTTTTCGACTTTTTCTTGTTGCATAATTAATTTCTTGACCTCTACTATCAATTTCGGGGGAGCACTCAAAAAAATCGGAACATCACCAAAATAAGGACCACCCTAGTGAATCACCCATCATCAACCTATTGTCACTCATTTTGCGTACACTTAACCTATTTGCAGTTTTTTGCTCTAAGTGCGCCTTCATGTATGTTTTGATTAAATCATCATCCTCATATTGTTTGAGGGGTGAACTAACAGATTGTATTTCAGCAGGCACGAATGATTCGATATTTTCATTCAATTCGACATCCTTTTTCATGCTATCATCACCATAATTATCATCATCATCATCATCATCTTGAGCTGTTGCAAATGACTGATCACAATCGTCTTGAGTTATTGCAAACGACTGATCCTTCTCAGCTTCTTCTTTTTTCATATGAATATCAGCCTATTCATTTTTTATGTCTTGTTTTATTCCGGTGGGTGTTGATGTCAATTTCTCTAGAGGTGTCACTATGGGTTTAAAAACTTCATTCATCGCTCGTTCTGATGTATCTCTACCAGATTTTATCATTCTATGCTTTTGTCGAATCATATCGCTTGCTTTCACTATTTGACTCAGTAAGTCCTGTTTTTTCAGATTTTTTTTTCCCCCTTTCACACTCGCCATGTTGAAGCATGCAAGTTTACAATAACACTGTGAACATCATTGTATTTTCATGTCAATTTATACTAATGTAACAATCAAATCCCTTTGTATATCTCCACGAATTCACTTCACTATCTTTGTCAACAACTACAAACCCATACCGATCATTATTCCAACATGCTAAACACAAATCTCTAAACTGAGTATAAGTCATATCTGTATTCACATGATCATCATATATGTGCTTCAAATTCATTTCATCTTGTCTGAATAACACCATCAAGTTTGCATTATCACGTACTAGATGTTTGGGGATGCGTGTATAAGTTTGACTGAGATAAAACGAGTCAACATCTCTATGTCGACCCATGCAAAAGAAAGCTCTGATGCTATCTTGCTTCTCACACGCAACATCATCGAAAATCATAATGGAATTGGGTTTAGCATCTTCCGGTTTGACTACCACCGCGTTATCACTGAATGGAAAATATCCAATGTTTTCAGCATGCTTCAATACATTCTCCAAGCATTTATATTTTGGTTGATTGAGCGACTTTGAATAGAGATAAACATTCTCAAATCTCAAACTATTAGAATGAGTAATTAGTGCCAAGAGTGCGTTGGTCTTGCCACAATTCGATGGAACACAAAAAATGGCTCGTATAGTGTTAGGTAATAGATTTACATGACGCTTTTTCATGTTTTTATTATGAGGAATTTGTTCATCAAAATTCGCAATTGGTAATGTTGTTGTTTGTTTATGAAATTTAACCTTAGTTGGTTGTTTCTCTCCCGTCATTGTGATTACAACTAACTATTTATGAATATTTGTAATGCCTTTTATATGTTTGATGACATTAGATATAAAAGCTAAACGATTGACAAACTTTCGACAGTTGTTGTATAACTATTCATGCAGTCAGATGTCTGGGTATGGTGTTTGCGGTGATGGTCTTGTGAACAATATAATCAACAAACTTCCGATAGAGCTACTAGTTCCAGGTTACCAATACTGTGGACCGGGTACAAAATTATCAAAAAGATTAGCGCGTAGAGATCCTGGAATCAACTCTCTTGATACTGCATGCAAAGATCACGATATTGCTCATGCAAAATATCCAAATAATATTATCGAGAGAAATAAAGCTGATAGAGTACTTGCAAAGGAAGCTTGGGAACGTATTCATGCTAAAGACGCGAGCATTGGTGAAAAAGCCGTAGCTTGGAGTGTAAATAAAATCATGATTGTGAAATCGAAACTTGGTGCAGGCATGGTGAGGAGGAAGAAGCGTGTGAAAAGGAATGTGAAAAAAATGATAAAAAATCCCATGATATCATTCAAACAAATAGTAAATGAGGCAAAAAAATCTATGCACTCTGGTGGTCGTGATATGGTTAAATCTGCGTTGAATGGTGCGCGTACTGCTGTCGAGAAAGCTGGTGGGTCGAGTAAAGTACGCTTATCATCACGCATATTACCAATCCCATCGAGAATAGGTGGTGTTCTACCATTTCTCATACCCATGTTTGCTGGACTCAGTGCTGTTGGGAGTTTAGCGGGTGGTGCTGCTGGTATAGCAAAAGCAGTAAATGATGCAGCTGCAGCGAAACGTGAATTGGAAGAAAGAAAACGACACAATATTAAAATGGAGGATATTATAGTGGGTAAAGGAATGTATTTGAAGCCATATAAGCAGGGTTTAGGTCTGTACTTGCGACCGACAAAAAACATGTAGACCTACCACATCGAGCTTTGACTGACGCTGATCTTGTAAAATATGCTCATATCATGAAAATTCCGCATTTTCGTGGTGTCTTCATGCGAAATAATTCACCAATGAATGGTCCACGAAAATTTGAGACGGCAATAGTGAATCTAGATGATAGAGATGGCCCAGGTACACATTGGGTGGCATATGAGAAGAAACACAATGATGTGACATATTTTCACAGCTTTGGTAATTTACAACCACCTCAAGATCTTATGAAATATCTCGATGTTGGTAGGGTGAAATATAACTATAAGAAATATCAAGACTATAACACGGTGATATGTGGACATTTATGCTTGAAATTTTTAACTAAACAGCTATAAATGTATATCCATATTGAGATTGAATATCAGTCATGGATGATTCATTGACATTGACGGTGTCGGGGAGATCCTCCATTCTCGAGGCTCAATTCTTTCCACCAATTGAACTCTCATCAAGTAAAACATATGTATTGGGGCTTATTGAACTGTTAACTTTCAATGCCATCCCTAATATTGATGAAACCAACAACAAATTTGACATAGTTGGAGGTGAAAATGCAACAATCATTCCAACTGGTAGCTATGAAATCGAAGATATTGAGAGTTATATACAGAAAACACTACCGAACATATCATTTTCACTTAAACCTAATAATAATGAATTGTGTTGTGAGATTCAGTGTAATGTTCCTATAAATTTTATTCCTGAGGATTCCATTGGACGATTACTAGGATTCAAGCCACGTATACTTGAACCAGGCCCTATTCATAAATCTGACTTACCAGTGTCTATACTTAAAGTCAATGCACTTCGCGTTGAGTGTAATATAACTACAGGGGCATACATTAATGGGCAGCGAGTGCATACAATTCATGAATTTTTCCCAGTGGTTCCACCAGGATATAAGATCATAGAAGTGCCATCACACGTCATCTACATGCCAATCACCGTTCAGACAATACATCATTTGCAACTACGAATTGTTGATCAAGATGGACAATTAGTGAATTTCCGTAGAGAAGTGATAACAATAAGATTGCATTTGAAGTCGATGAAGTGATGGGTATAGTGTATAATACAGAGGAGGAGGAAGCAGTGGTGAATCCATCAACAGTATATGGTGGTGATTATAAAAGTGTAGTGACATGTCGAAAACCCATCAGTCGTCGCATACCAAGCGGAGTACTAACACATCGGAACATCCTACTATTGAAGAGTCTCGGTCTGAAAATACGTGGGGAACAATAAAATTCTGCTGTTTCTGCTTCGTATGTTTATTACCATGGAGAAAATCTTAGCAATAAACAAAGCCATTATCTTCGATGAATCTATTGCACATTATGAAATTCATGGTCATCAACCATTTGCATCAGCAACCTTCAATAATAATGATGAAATTCGTATAGCGGAACAACATCAAGATTTGTGTTTATTACCAAGCAAAAGCTCATTACACATCGGTGGGAGATTGACGAAAAATAATGACACTCACACTGCAGTTGCAACTACATCTCTGGTGAATATGGCTATATGTCATCTATTTGAAGAAATACGTTATGAATTGAATGGTGTTGAAATTGATCGAAGCAAAAATGTGGGTGTGACAACATTGATGGAAGGATATACATCATTTCAATGTGAGAAAAGTTATCTGTTGGAAAATGCAGGATGGTTGCATGAAGATGGTGATAAATTAATTGATGATCAAGGCTATTTTGATATATCTATCCCACTCAATTTATTGTTGGGATTTGCTGAAGATTATCGAAAAATTATTGTGAATGCAAAGCATGAATGAATTCTCACAAGGGCAAATACAGATTTGAATGCTATCATACAAACAGCAAATGAAGATGTTATATTGAATCTCCAGAAGATTGAATGATTGATACTATATATCAAAGTCTCCGATACACAAAAAATTCAACTACTCAATTATATTGCCAAGGATCCACCCATTTCCATGAGTTTTCGTAAGTGGGAATTGTATGAGTACCCACTACTTCCAACATCGACAAAAAATGTTTGGGTTGTCGAAACTACAACACAACTGGAAAAACCACGGTACATTATATTAGGATTTCAAACTGGACGCAAAAATAATAATTCTAAAAATTGTAGTCAATTTGATCACTGTGATTTGAGAGATATTAAAGTTATCTTGAATTCACAATCTTATCCATATGGGAATTTAAATATGGACTTTTCACGCAATCAATGTGCCATATTATATGATATGTATACAAATTTTCAATCGTCATATTATGGGGAAGATACTGATCCAATAGTGACAAAAAGCAAATATGCAACGCACGCTCCACTCATAGTTATTGACTGTTCTAAGCAAAATGAAAATATCAAATCTGGACCTGATTCATGGATCATACTATATACTAGGTCTTGAATTATAGACACATCCATTCCTTGAGTGAAGGATGTTTTCGCAATCGAATATTCTTCAGTCGCAGTGGCCTCACCATCCATTACAGCATTACGAGTGTCATCAGAGAATGGATTTCCTTCAATATGACGTTTCATATGGTATAATGTCATCATCAAGTCCTTTGCTTTTTCTGACATATTGCTAGTCATGCCCACAATTATACCAAAATAATCATGGATATATCCACACTTGGAACAAGACGTATCCACACTACAATCATATTTCAGTTGATTGGTTAGTGGATGCTTGCACCACATTGCGTTGTTATATAAATTACTTATATCATGATTGCACTCCAATTCAGTATTTAATTTTTCACTATGAGAATGTTTTCGGAACATATAATCTTCATGTATTGACATGCGTTGTTCTTTGGTGAGCAATGTATCTGGTGTATCCATGATAACTTTTTTATTTTCACACTACAACTTCTCTTTATATCTTCTATCAGATATTGCGGTACACTGAGTAGCTCTGAACAAAAAATTTTTTGAACTTTTATTGGATAGCCCCCTCTCCCTACACACATATTTATTTATCTACATATTTTTTATTTATACAATTATTCATATGCTTATCTATATGAACATTTATACAGTGACTCATACAATTATTTATATGATTATTTACTTTTCCATCATTTATTGATTTATTCATCTGTTTATCGATTTTTTCTTTTTTTCATTTAATCTTTCATATTTGTAGGAAAAAAAATATTTCATATATATTATGGATAAAAACTTATTCATTTGAATTCCCCCCACCCGCTCAACAGCGAAACTACAGTTCAATCATAGAGAAACGTACAGTTATCCATTTCCCCAATGTCGCAACAAAAAAACTCATACCATAGTACGATCATCGATATCGATAAAAAATTTCACACCACGAGAAACGTGGCTCAGTGGATAATACAGAAATCGACTTTTTCGACCAGATGATAGAACAGATTGGGACCTACTATGAAACTGTCAGTGAGGTAGAGGTCAATGCAAGTTACCGACGGGTTTGTCCCAGAACCTGCCCTGTTTATCTATTCACGCTGATCCCGCTCTTAACCAAATTAGCTGCTCCAATACCAGAGACGTGGTATAAGTACACTGATGTAGCTCAGAAATGTTTGAATGGGACATACAACTGCAGCACGGGGCGTACACCATTTCAACTACTATTTGGTGTGCCCATGAGAGCTAAAAATGAGCTAAATATACGAGAGATGATTGATGAAGAATGGCTAATGGCATTTGAGCAGCAAAGAGATGAGATGCGTGATGTTACAAAAATGGAGATAGCCAAAATACAAGAGCAAAATCGAAAAGGTTTCAACAAGTTCCGGAAAATTGGGGAAAAATATAAAGTAGATGAGCTGGTGGCAATTAAGAGGACACAGTTCGGCCCAGGGTTGAAACTGTGCCCAAAGTTTCTGGGGCCATACAAGGTAACACGAATCATGCGCCAGGATAGATATGCAGTAGAAAAAGTGGGAGAACACGAGGGGCCAAATACGACAACAATAGCAGCTAAGTATATGAAGCCATGGGTGACATACGATGATGATGACAGCATCTGAGGTCAGATGCAAAGTTCAGGATGGCCGAAATGTAGTATCGTAAATCACAAAAGTACAATTTCAACTCAATGTGAATTCAATGAATTTCATATTAAATAGGATAATTACAGAAAATTCAATGTGTAGACTGACCATAATGTATTGTAAACAAAATACTCATTAATGGTGTCTGATATTGTTTAATGATGTTCTAATAGTGTCTAGGTCGTTTAATGATAATCCAATAGTGTCTTTGCTAATATTTCTTTAATAGCTTGAATATTTTCTTAATTATGTTATAATGGTTGTCCAGACTTAGTCAAAATTTGAATGAAGGTAGCCGTAATTATATGGAAATGTCGTATACTGAAAACCATACATAAGGCGAAACAGTTTCAAGAAAAGTCAGTCTAGAAGCAGCAATCAAATGAGCAGTATTCATTTTAACTTTTCGGTTCTCGTCATCACTGTGTAGTTTTATATCAATATTCTTTATTCTTTCGTAACTATATTCAATTTAATAAATAATAATTACCAATTTCTACATTAATATTAAGAGCTTTAATTTTAACAGGCAGCCTTTTACACCTCCTCGAAGATATTCCACTTCGAAAATAGAAAAAAAAAATAGTCGATTTTCTTGGACCAGTCTAATATATACATATTAGGGTGTTTCAGAAAAAAGCTACATTTTTTTTCACCCTTGGAAACAGGCTTGAAAGTTTCGTTTAGGTCAGAGAATAAGTCATGAGAATATAAGCCCTTAGTATTGAAATTAAGATAGTGCATACCGTATTTTTCTATTTTCCATGAGAATAACATGAGAAGAATTGTTTTTACATCTTCTGATTTTCGTAACTTGTAAACTACTGATTACACAGAAAATCGCAATACATATTTTCATCGAGAATTGAACGCTCTACAAAAAAGGTCTCTTCTCATTTTTCGATTAGTCTACATGTTTAAAAGTTATTCAGTGTCAAAGTTGAATTTTTCGTAAATTCGGCTGATTTTTGTATATTACACCAGAACTGTTAGTTTTATTGACAAAATACGCATTGAATTTCACTTCTAACATATATTCAACTTTTGAAATATATTAAACAATTGTATTTTTAGATAATGAAATGAGTAAAATGTTTCCAGAATATTTTTTCCCGTTTCTCTGAATGCTACCAACTCGTTGAAACGAGCATAACAGCTGTTATATATGTAAATGAGTTTCTAAGTTCTACAATGTACGATTTGTACATGAAAACCAAAGATTGTGTTAAAAATCACAAATGGAAGTATGTGTGGATTGCTGACGAAATATTTTTGTTCGCAGAGGTGATGGCACTGTCAAGATTAATGTGCAATCTTCAAGTGATCTTGAATCTATTCAGTCTGATTGACAATAAGTACCACGACTCTTAATAGATAGGGATGCTTTGATTAACAATTTGTCTGCACATCGCATCAATATTTGCCAATTTAATGCCAACTCCCTTGTGGGTCACATTAACATTATAAGAGATCATGTATAATTATCATATCATTTCTATATCAGCGACGTGGCTGAATCCTTCGATTCCAAATAGTCTAGTCAATATTGATGGTTTTTATCTATTACGCAATGATAGAACGTTATGCGAGGGTGGAGGTGTGGCGCGCTACATTCATGAGTCTTTAATTACTAATATCTTAAGCTTATCGTGCAATACCACAATTAATGATCCTAAATTTGTAATTATGAAAGTTTCAACTGCTTCCCAAGACAATCTGCTATTTTCGTCTATTTATAGGAGGCCTAAAAGGTTACTTTTTAATACGTTCATATCGGAGTTCAGTAAATACTATTCACACTTTCAAAATGTTATATTGGCAGGTCAAAATGACTATCACATCGCATAGGAATATTAAATGGAGAAACTATCGCGATCTTGATATCACAACTTTCAACCACACAGACGGATGGACTTGAGATCGATTCATGAACTATTGTCATCTGATACAGTGCTAACTCATGACATTAATTCAATAGTATTGAATATTGGGAAATTTATCCTCGGTTCTCTGGAACAACTAGCGATACTGCAAACGTCCATGATAATGAAACGCAGAGTACCTTGGCTCACTGAACGCTTAAAATGTAAAATAAAACAACGAGATCGTTTGTACAAACATTTCAAACGCTCATCATCCTTATCGGACTATCATATATTTAAAGAGTTTAGGAATAAACTATCAGTGGAGCTTAAGCATGCTAAACAACAGTATTATTATAACAAATAAAGTTCTATCACCAAACCGATTGTTTTGTGGTGTGAATTGTCGTCGCTAGAATTGGCTAAGCATACTAACTCATCACCGCTTAATTTTTTTATGCCCGATCAACTAGCTGAATCTTATTCTTTGTTATACGCCACTGTTCAACCTCTCACCAATGAAGATCTTGATGATGCTATATTGTTGATTCCTGAGGACGGCCCGAAATTCAACTTCTTACAAATTGATGTCTTGGATGTGCGCCAAATTATTATGTCTACCGTCTCCAATTCACACTCAGTTGGTCCTGATGGTTTATCACCATACATGATCAAATTACTTGCACCAACGCTGTCCCCAATTCTTGTGCTTTTGTTCAACTATTTTCTTCAAAAGTCTCTATTTCCAAACGCATGGGAGGCAATGTTTATTAAACCGCTATCGAAAATAAATCTACCTAAGTCATCGTCTGATACGAGACCCATTGCTAGTTTAAGCGAGTTGTCCAAGGTGTTCCAGAGATTAGTACATAAGCAGTCAATTCAGTTGCTGCATAAAAATAACGTACAAGATCAATTTCAATCAGGCTATCGCACATCTCATAGTACGCAAACAGCTCTACTTGAGTTGTGCCACGATGTGCGTAAATCAGCTGATGTTAGAAGGATAACTGTACTTGTGCTGTTTGATTTCAGTAAGGCGTTTGATATGGTCTCTCATACATGCTTATTGAACGAATTAGCTTTATTGGGTTTCTCGAGAGTTACTCTCAAGTGGTTTTACTCGTACTTGATAGCTAGAACTCAATGTGTCGTTGACTGTGTAAAAGGAAAAAAGTCAAAGTGGATGAAAACGGAAATGGGAGTTCCACAGGGCTCGGTGCTTGGACCGTTGCTTTTCTGGTAATATATTAACGATATTTCTAATGGTTTGAAGTTCACCAAACATATTGTGTTTGCAGATGATGTGCAAATTTATTTAGATTGTCTGCCATCTGACCTGAATTCAACAGTGATAAAATTACGAGATGATATTGATTATGTCTTTCGATATGCCACTCTGAACCATTTGAAGCTAAATATATCTGAGACGAAAATTATGATCTTGGGTAGTCCTGCGTACATTAATGCCATTGATTATGATGGATTGCCTGATACGCAAGTTGATGGCATCCTTATTCCCTTTGTAAAAGAAGCAAGAAATCTAGGAATAATGATACAATCGAATTTGTCATGAAAAAAGTATGTGACGGATATCTCCAAAAAAGTCCATGGTATTTTGCATAGATTGAAACTCCATAAAAATTCTCTTTCAACTGAGCTCAGAATTAATTTAGTGTTGGCATTTGTTTTTCCTATTATAGACTACTGCTGTGTCGTTTACAATGATTTGTCTGGTGAACTAAATGTCAAATTACAACGACTAGTAAATAGTACCATTAGATTCATATATAATTTGGAACGTGATGAACATATTACTCCTTTTCGACACAGATTGAGCTAGTTAAATGTCGCCAACAGAAGAACTTATTTCGTGTGTATTGCTGTGTTCAAAGTTTTACATGGTTCGGCACCGGAGCACTTGAATGAAATACTTGAGAAAAAACGAGAGAGTGTTAGATGCTCTACTCGTCTTGCAACTGCCAATATTAAAAAATGTATTATTTAAGCACTTGTTGGCATCAGAAGGTAGTGAATAACCATGAATGTCATGATCCATATAATAAATTGTACTTACAAATGATGATGATTAATGGCAAAATGTTAACTTAACTTTATCTCAAATCCAATCATTCTGTCACTCACTGCTGATTTTACTACATTATAATTGTGACTATACTTCTTGATATTCTTTCACCTTACTATTACTGTATTATGTTGGTCCACCATATTCTCATTATTACTACTATTATTCACGAATTCATTCTTGGTATTTGAATATTGATGTATAAATTTTCAACTTTATGTAATATTATTATATGCTATTGTATAAATTGCCCCATAGAATTATCTAGGGCATAATAAAAGCAATCAATCAATCGATCAATCACCTCATAGCTTTCATCCCTTTCCCCGCCGTTTAACAGCTTGCTCAAGTGCTCTTCCCATCTCTCCTCTTCAATCTGTCCCCCTATTACTCCTCTCTTCTTCCCTCTGTATTTGTTTTTTGCCTTTCACCATTCTCCTATGTCTCTTGCGTGATTTAACTCTTCCCACCTTTCATTCCGCCATCTTTTCTCCTCCTCTATAATTACTGTTCTGACCCGAGTCGAAAAATTGGTGCGGTTTTCGTCCTCATATTTGTATCCAAAATTATCCACGATTCCTCCTCAACTGAAATCTAATAGTATAATATACCAGAATACGACTTGAGAAAGTCTCATTTTGTCCACCATTTTCAACGAGCAGGACAGAATAAGACTATTTTGATGTAGTTATCATGTACAAAAGTCTCATTTTCGCCTCATTGAAGGACAAAATGAGATTTACTTCATAACGTATGATGTATTCCGGTGAGAATGAATTGAGACTTTTTTCTGATAAAAATATCCCCCTCCTCCCTTCATTCATGAGGTTATTAAATTATTTCATATTATTCCAATAAATGCTACAAAAATTAATTTACTTAATATTTTATTTATAATTTTATTATGAACATTACTTTTTTTTTTGATATATGATGTACTGTGTATTATAACGGTATAATGCAGTCCAATTGCTTATTTATTCTTCACTACCCTGTTAATTTTTTCCATAAGAAAATAAAATTATGATTAGATATCAAGAAAATCGAACAATTTTTTTGATTAATTTTCGATAGAAAAATTTTGACATAAATAACGAATGGACTTCCACGAAAAATTGTTTACAGTGCAGCTATATGTCACTACATCGTTGTTATGTGATGGGCGAAAGTTGCTGATGATTTTACGGAATCGGCCGATCAACCACTTTTTTGGGAAATACAAATTTAGTCTTATTTTATCCCAAACGAAGTCTAAAACGGGTATATTCGAGGACAAGATATGTACAAATTTGTCAACTCGTGATTTAGTCTCATATTCTCCTCAACGATGGGAAATACAAATAGTTTTGATGAGGAAAAATTGAGACTAAAATCAATGAGTAAATGTTGTTGAAGAGAAATTGAGTTTCAAATAAAATATTTGTGAGACAAATCTATGAAATGAGGAGAAATTGAGTCTAAAACGGGTATTTGAGGCCAAAAATCGTACCAATTTTTCGACTCGGGAATAATGCGCATAATACCAAATTACCTTCAATTACCTTGAATGATTCTTCACAATTTAAGTTACGTCTTTCTTGTTGATGATATTCTTTCGTCATTGCTTCCAACAACCACTTTTGTCGAGCAATATCATTTTTTGTTACTGAATATGAAGACATTCATGTGAATATGTAGTTATTTAGATATATGAACATGTTTATAAAGTCGGGAACAATGACGGCAATTTAGAAAAGAATATGAATCTTACAATTACTGAGTATGTTTGGGAAGTAGTACAAATTGAAATATGTATATATATATTAGGGTGTTTAAAAAAAAAGCAACATTTTTTTTTTCCCTCGGAAACAGGTTTTAAAGTTTCTTTCAGGTCAGAGAATAAGTCCCTAAAAATATAAGCCCTTAATATTAATATTAAGATAGTGCATACCGCATTTTTCTATTTTTCTTGAGAATAACATGGGAAGAATTGTTTTTACATCTTCTGATTTTTGTAACTTGAAAATTACTAATTACACAGAAAATCGCAATACATATTTTTATCGAGAATTGAACGCTCTATAAAAAAGGTCTCTTCTCATTTTTCGATTAGTTTACATGTTTAAAAGTTATTCAGTGTCAAAGTTGAATTTTTCGTAAATTCGGCTGATTTTTGCATATTACACCAGAACTGTTAGTTTTATTGACAAAATACGCATTGAATTTCACTCCTAACATGTATTCAACTAACCCAATTATCTATATTGCGACCTTAAAAAGCTCAAAAATTTTATTATCGAAATATTTTTTAATGATTTTTGAAGTGAAACTTCTTAACCCGCGTCATGGATTTCCGATGACCGGAGTAAAACCGACTCAAGTCTCAAGACCGTCACGAAAAAACTTCATAGCGATCTGATGTGGTGGGAGCATCCGTGGCGCTTGCGCACTAGCAATATTTTTTTCACACTCTAGTAAATGTATAGCCGTAGCCTCTGTATTTTCCGCGTGGAAAGGGAAATATTGCTAGTGCGCAGGCGCCACGGATGCTCCCATCACATCACTGCCGTTCGCCACTGACGGAAAATTCCGATGATTATTTCGGGAGATTTTAATGTAAATTTCGCGAAGAATGAATCTGTAAAGTTATTGAGCTTTTTCAAAAACACCCTTAATTTGGATATTGTTAATGATAGGAACATTAGTACGACTAGACACGGGACAACAATCGATGCAGTTTTTGCACGATTCATTAAGAATTTGAGTGCTAATGTATATATCTCGCACTTTAGTTACCATCACCCAATTATCACGACATTAGGAAATAATATTCGTGAAATTGACAATGAAAATGTCACATGATTGCTGATTTGTAATTGTAAATTTTAATTATAATATTGTTGTTTATGTGATATTGAATAATTGTAAATAAATTGAATAATTGTAAACAGTATTGGATAATTCTAAATAAATTGAAAATTTTTGGAACTGTACATCAATCGAAATTCATTCATGTGTAACAAAATATTAGAAAGAAAAAATCTATGCTTCGTCGTTGAATTATTTAACATATAATCTTCAAACTAACCTCAGAGAGAAAAAAAGAGAGAATGAAATGAAAAGAGAGAGAGGAATACTATAAGTTTCACTTCCGTCGTGTGTATTTCTCGTACAGATCATTTGTTTTTTATTACAATTTGAATGATGATTTTATTACATTTAGAAATAATTTTTATTTATTCACATCACATTGATTGGGGAGAAGAGTTGTTTTTTTGCAATTAGGATATTTTCGCCGATGTTCTCGAACTACTTGCAACAGATACTGCAGTTGTTATTAGAGTAAGAATCAAATTAGAGAAAAATCCATCACGATAGAACGATTGATGTGTTTTTTCGAACAAAAAAACCTCAATTCATAACTAACTTCTATTGAGCAATTGTTCAAAATATTATGTCTTCTTCATTATAGTCCGAAAAATATTGACGAATAGTTCTCAGAAGTCCAATTCCTATTTTGTATGAGAATTCAAGTACATTTTTTTGTAAGAACCTAATTTTTTTGGCATAAACTTACCTACACGCCTCTTACTATTTATAACATGTCTTGCTATATGCTCAGATTTAAATTTGACAATGAGTGAAGCTATTGATGGTCGATTAGGACTCATAGATCCAACTCTCTTAGACACTTTTCGAATATCAAGTATGTCAGTGACTAATTGTGAAACATGGAGAGCATTCAAAATTTTTTCAACAAAGGCATGAAGGTTATCCAAAAATTGCATTGGTATGCCAGATATGATAAATTCTGTTGATGGACTCATTGAAAATTGAGACAACATGTTTTTCACACTAAGAATCTCGGTAGAGAGCTGAACATTATGGTCAACTAGATCCGACATTTTCTTTGTGATGATTTTATTTTGCTGCTCCAGTTTCTTGATTTTCATTTGGTTTTCAGCTACAGTTTTAGTAATGACTTTTATTTCGTTGAGCTTACAAGTCTGTTCATTGAGTTTTTTACTCTGCTCTGTGAGCTTATTTTCATGATCTTTCATAGATAGCGCTTGTTGTTCAAAAAGCTGTGGAAGATGCTCATTGAATTTCGTTTGCTGGGCAATAAATGTTTTTAAAGAGGTTTCCATAGATGACTCCAAAGATAATGGTGATGATACATCTAAAATCAAAGCTGAGGTTGAGGCGCACGAAGCAGTTGCTTCACTCATCTTGTTGGGGTTTAAGGCAATGAAATTGTAATCACAGCAAGAATTAGCAGTGCTGCTCACAAGATAAACTCTGCTGCAGCTGGGATGAAATCGCCTCAAGCACACTTTACACTGCCGACAGTCACGCACTAGGGACTGTTTACATTTATAGCACGATGTTGACAAGCAGTTTGCCTCGATATCGTAGTCGCCTTAATGATTGGGATTGAGTATGGCGTTTATCAATAGAGAATCAAATATCACATGCGCACGAAAAATGCGCACAACTCGCAGTTGTATCAAATTTCGTCCATCAATTTGTAGGTTATATAATTATGCAATCAAACTATCTCACTGAATACATGATTTGATAAAACGCAAATGAAACTGAAATACTCAGTGAAACAAGCTTGAAAAATGCCAGCTTAGAATCTGTAGGCAATAAACACCCGAAAGCATGACACAGCAGTACATACGAAAAAAATGAAGAGCAAATAATAGCACATGTAACTACACTTACCGATGATAAGAAAGGAGGGGGTGGGCAGGGAGAAAACAAAAGAGAACGATGAAGAGGGCATAAACAGGTGTATGATAGATGAGATAACAGAGGAAGAGATAGGAAAGGCCTTGGGGAGAATGGCGGATGGAAAAGCAACGGGGAAAGATGGGATTCCAATTGAATGTGTGAAAAAAAATATACGGCGGGGGGAGGAAAATTGCTGGAGATGGCGTTGAACGAAATATGGAAGGAGTGCAAATTGCCAAGAGGATGAGAGTGTGCGCGAATAGTCCCGATACACAAGGATGGGGATGTAGGAAAGGTTGGGAACTATAGAGGGATAGCGTTATTAGACATAGGATATAAAATATTAACTAATATAATGGCAGAGGGGCCAAACAACTGGGTAGAAGGAGAAAAAATATTGAGAGAGAGTCAGACGGGCTTCAGGAAGGGACGAGGAACGAGGGACCATATTTTCGTGTTAAATACGCTAATAAACAAGCAACTAAAAACAAAAGAGGGGGGAATTATATGTAGCGTTTGTGGATATGAAGGCAGCTTTTGACAGTGTGGATAGGGAAATTTCTCATGGAACAAATATGGAAAGCAGGAATCAGAGGAAGAATGTTTGATTTAATAATGGAAATTTACAGGGAGAATCACGCGGAGGTGAGATTGAACGATGAAAAGACGAGAAAGTTTGAAACCACGACAGGAGTAAGGCAGGGGTGTGCGTTAAGTGCGGTCCTATTTGACATATTCATAGACGATCTAGAGGAAGAGTGGGAGGATAAAGAGGTAGGGGTACGAATATTGAAGGGATCAGAATAAAAGCGCTGAAATATGCGGATGACATTGCGGTGTTTGCGGAGGACTCAAACAGCCTGAAGATTATGCTAGAAATGATGGAAAAATATATTGTAAGACAGAAATTATGCGTCAATACGAGGAAAACAAAAATAGTGGTGTTAAGAAATGAGGGGAGAGGAAAAAAGGAGGAGTGGGAGTTTAAGGGGGAGGAGTTGCAAGAGGTAAAAGAATTTACGTACTTAGAATTCTGGTTTGAGGCGAGTAACAACTACAAGAGACATATGCAGGAAATGGCGCAAAAGGCTGCAAATGCGACGTGGGGGGTTGGGGAGAGGAATCAAAAGAAAAAAATTGTATCTAATGGAATCGCTAGTAAAAGGGGGTATGATGTATGGGGTGGAAGTGTGGGGGTGCGGAGAAATGAGTGCAGGAAAGATACTGTAGATACACATTAGGGGTAGCGATGAACACGCCGGGGTACATATGGAGGAGCGAATCAGGGGTGAGGGGAATAAAGGCAACAGCAAAAGAAAAAATCTGCAGATACATGAGAGATGTTATGAGTATGAAGGACGAGAGATGGCCGGAGGTATGTCTAAGCGAGGAGTGCAGTGCGATATTGAACAAGAACTCATCGAAATGGGGGAGGAAAGTGTAGGAAATTTATGACGAGATGGGTGTGAGGGAGGTGATAGAGTGGATGTGGGAGAGAGTGGTGAAAAAGTATATAAGAAAATGCAAGAAGGAATGAATGTGTGGTAAGAAAGAGAGAGAGAGAAAGTGATTGGAGAAAGATCTGCAGCTCTACATACAATGAATTGTACGAAGAAATTTGGCCAGGAGAGAAAGGGGCTGTATACCTGAATATAAGAAGGAAAAAGAAGGAGGAAATTAGAACATGGGCGAGATTGAGGTGTGGGAATATAGGAAGGGCAAATAAAAAAGGGTACAAAGAATGGGTGTGTGAAATAGGCAATAGAAAAAGGGAGACGCTACAGCATTTGATGTGCTGCGATGAAGCGAAGAAAATACAGGATGAAAGGGTAAGAAAGAAAGTGAGAAGATGGAAAGATTCGTGGGGAGCGAACGGAGAAAGAGAGGAGGTGGTAAAAAAACTGCGAGGGGATGTATGCGGAATGATGTGCGAGTTCGTGAGCAAGATTTAAGAGCATATGAGAGTGATGGAAGGAAGAATGGACAAGAATGAATGGTAGGGAGGGAAAAGGAGAGGAAAAAAAAAAGGAAATTGAGAAGGGGATTGTAAAACCCTGAGAAAGAACATAATAAAAAAAAACATTATTATTTTTACATTTCGCCCCTAGAAGAGGTGGAATGTATTTTCAAAATTTATCAATATATTTTCGGACATTAAAGGGACCTTCGGGTCCAGCGAACGAAAATTCGATAGATTTTCAACTTTTTTTTTTGTTATGAAAAAAATCAACAATGCTATTCAATCTTCGTAAATATATTTCATCGATTATAATCTCCATAAAAATTGAAAAAAAAGATGAAAAACAAAATTATTATTATAAAAAAAATGGCCCCAAAGTTGTCCCTGTAAATAAAACCGACCTTGCTGACGGGAATGGTTTTGGCTTTTCTACTCATCTAAAAAAAAAAAAAAATAAAAAATAACAAAATGACACGTTGTCAACATGAAAAATCTGAAAACAGCCTCATTTTTGCAACGTTTTGTTCATAAAAAAATTAGAAATATTTGACAGAAAATTTTTATTCTAGTTCTGACCATACCTGCAAGTGTACTCAATAGCTTGTTCAAATTTGATACAAATCGGTCGAGTAGTCTTTCTCAAATCATTCACGGGAGACAAAAAAAAGTAGTTTCGAGATGAACGCGTTTGAAGTTAATAATAGCCAGTAGTTGAACAAGGCGGGTTCTGGGACGAATCCGTCAGTAACTTGCATTGACCCCTACCTTACCGACAGTTCTACAGTAGATTCCAATCTGTTTTATCATCTAGTAGATAAAGTCGATTTCTGTATTATCCACTGAGCGACGTTTCTCGTGGTGTGAAATTTTTTTACCGATATCGATGATCGTACTATAGCCCCAATAGCATTTGGTGCACTCTACTAAAGGCTATATAGGGATTTACATGAGAATACACTAGGTGCATGCACGATGCGCGATCGGTGCGCGCACTCGCTAATAGGGAGTATGAGTTTCTTTGTTGCGACTTTGGGGAGATGGATAGCTGTACGTTTCTCTATGATTGAACTGTAGTTTCGCTGTTCAGTTGGTGGGGGAAATTTAAATGAATAAGTTTTTATTCTAAATATATATGAAATATTTTTTTCCTCCAAATATGAAAAAATAAATGGAAAAAGGAAAAAATCGATAAACAGATGAATAAATCAATAAATGAAGAAAAAGGAAATAATCATATGAATAATTGTATGAGTCACTGTATAAATAATCATATAGATAAGCATATGAATAATTGTATGAATAAATATGTATGTAGGGAGAAGGGGCTATTCAATAATAGTTAAAAATTTTTTGTTCAGAGCTACTCAGTGTACCGTAATATCTGATAGAAGATATGAAGAAAAGTTGAAGTGTGAGAATAAAAAAGTTATCATGGATACACCAGATACATTGCTCACCAAAGAACAACGCATGTCAATACATGAAGATTATATGTTTCAAAAACATTTTCATAGCGAACAATTAAATACTGAATGCAATATGAAAATGCAAACAACCAAAATATAAATACTTGGAGAATGTATTGAAGCATGCTGAAGGCATTGGATATTTTCCATTCAGTGATAACGCGGTGGTAGTCAAACCGGAAGATGCTAAACCCAATTCCATTATGATTTTCGATGATGTTGCGTGTGAGAAGCAAGATAGCATCAGAGCTTTCTTTTGCATGGGTCGACATAGAGATGTTGACTCGTTTTATCTCAGTCAAACTTATACACGCATCCCCAAACATCTAGTACGTGATAATGCAAACTTGATGGTGTTATTCAGACAAGATGAAATGAATTTGAAGCACATATATGATGATCATGTGAATACAGACACTCAGTTCAGAGATTTGTGTTTAGCATGTTGGAATGATGATCGGTATGGGTTTGTAGTTGTTGACAAAGATAGTAAAGTGAATTCGGGGAGATGTAGAAAGGAATTTGATTGTTATATTGGCATAAATTGACTAGAAAATACGATGATGTTTACAGTATTATTGTAAATTTGCATTCTTCAACATGGCGAGCGTGAGAGGGAAAAAAAAACTGAAAGAACAGGACATACTGAGTCAAATAGTGGAAGCGAGCGATATGATTCGACAGAAGCATAGAATGATGAAGTCTGGTAGAGATACATCAGAACGAGCGATGAATGAAGTTTTTAACCCCATAGTGACACCTTTAGAGAAATTGATATCAACATCCACGGGAATAAAACAAGACATAAAAAATGAATTGGCTGATATTCATATGAAAAAAGAAGAAGCTGAGAATGATCAGTCGTTTGCAACAGCTCAGATGATTGTGATCAGTCATTTCCAACAGCTCAAGATGATGATGATGATGATGATGATGATGATGATGATAATTATGGTAATAATAGCATGAAAAAGGATGTCGAATAGAATGAAAATATCGAATCATTCGTGCCTGCTGGAATACAATCTGTAAGTTCACCCCTCAAACAATATGAGGATGATGATTTAATCAAAACATACATGAAGGCACACTTAGAGCGAAAAACTACAAATAGGTCAAGTGTATGCAAAATGAGTGATAATAGGTTGATGATGGGTAATTTACCCAGAGATTTCTCGAATAATGCTGTAAATGTTGCAAATAAAAGTTATCCTCAAACTCCTGAATTGTTAGAATTGCTATTCAAGAAAACACCAAATGATTCAATCACAAGTGATAGCTATGAAGAACATTTCATGGAAATAGTCAATTCAACTCATACACTTCATAAACATTATGATCCCAATGAAAGTCTCATATCAAACAGATGCGTAAAATATCAAAATTATATCGCGAACTATATAGTACCACCACCATCATCATCATCATCATCATTGGTATATAAAAGAAAAACTAGATCTGGTGAAGCATTACCCTACTACAAAGTTGCAGAGAAGAGGATGCAAGCAATTGATTATGTGTATTGGGATGATTCAAATGAGCTTGTTGACCGTCTCCGATTACTATTAGCATCCCAAGCAGCGGGCAATACAAGTCATACAAATGAAATAATCTCTATTATTGAAGAATTGCGTAAAGCTAGAATTATTTATTAAGCAATGTTTCAATACCTCTTCATTCATTTGTGTGACAACTATCACGAAGTTATGACAGGATGAGTGTAAACATATTCGGACGGAAATTCAAAAAAAGTGCTGAACAAAATAGTCGAGGACCATCTGGTTATGGATTCAAAGTCACAGCTGATAATCCATATAATATAAATGGGAAGAGACTTTGCAATTTAGCTAAACCTGCGGATGCAAGTGATGCCGTGCCTCTCAGTACAATGATGTCAATTATAAATTCTGAAGTAGAAAAGATTCATCATGATTTATCAAAAGTACATTCTGATATGAATCTTCAAGATCTTCATATGCGTAAAACGTTAAGACGACAACGTGAACTCATTCAAAACGAGTTGCAGAAACAATCCGAGACCATTAATCATCTAACAGTTCAATTGAGTGCACATCAACGAGACGAATTGTAGATATGAATAAAAAGGAAACATTGGTGAATGAGTTACATAAACCTGCCCGGGTGGATTACACACGACGTCATGTTCAGATGAGGAGATTGGATGGAATATGGCAAGCAGATATTGTTAACATGTCTGCCCATGCAACCAACAAGAATGGCAATAAATACTTGCTAACCGTCATAGACATCTTTTCAAAATTTGCTTGGACTGCACCTATTAAAACGAAAAATAGTGTAGATGTTACGAAAGCGATGAAATATATTTTGGATACTGGTCGAGCACCGAAAAAATTACATGTTGATCGAGGTAAAGAATTTTACAATAAATAGTTCAAGTCACTAATGAAACAACATGATATCAAACTATATTCAACATACAGTAATTTGAAGGCTTCGATATGTGAACGTTTCAATCGAACCTTAAAGAATAAAATGTGGAAACAATTCAGTTTGCGTGGGTCATATGAATGGATTGATATATCATCAAGTTTAATTATAACATATAATAATACTAAACATCGAACAATTAAAATGAACCCCAAGGATATAACAACGCTAAATGAAAAAATATTGCTTTGAACTGTATACAAGCTACATCAAATAGTGGAAAAACAAAAAAGAAAATTTGAAATTGGTGATAAAGTTCGAGTGAGCAAATATAATTATAATGGAAATCATATATGAATGTTTTCGAAATATCAAGAATCGAAAAACCAATGTAGATGGGTTTGATAAACTCAACTTCAACACGCTGCATCTCAATAATGACCATGTTTTCTTCAAAAATTATGCAACTATGAAAATTTAGTTTACTTATATATGCTCTTGCACCATATCTACCATCCCATTGGATTATCAATGTTACATCTTCACGTTTGCGATCATTCTCCATGGTTTTACCAAATACAGCATCATTCATCAGCTTGCAAAAATTTTTCTCAAATTCATTTATTGATTTTTTACGCAAGTCTGTATTCAAGTCAGTATATTTTTTTAATCATGGTGACTGTTGAAACTCTAGTATCCTATATACATTCTCAATTTTCATACCTAAACTCAAACATTGCTTCAAGTTTTTGTAATGAATGATATATTTGTTTTTAGGTAAGAGTGTTGTTACTAATTTCATACATTTCCTCGTTAGCGGTATGAAATGTTGAAGGCATAACGGTAAATCACGATGTAACTCATGTAGTTCTTTTGGATATTTCAAATCAACTTCAAAGATATATCCTATTGATGAATCGTTGGGGATATTGAGTATTTGTTCAACTCTCATTGATTTATTCAACTATTTGAATCCGCCATATGGTAAATAATCACTCATAGCTGCACCATATAAATCATTAACATCGAAATACATGGGATATGATTGCTCTTTGGTTGGATTGTAACTGTCTCCCATATATTTATTATTTGCTTTTGCATAGCGATTCGAGCATTGCGCTACACCACCTCTAATACCTTTCTCGATGTACAATAACATCTCTGGATCTGTGAAAAGCTCTAGTTCTACACCTGTATATTTGAGCATTGCATCAAAAGCAAAACCTGGTGCTGTATAATAATGTGATGGATTTAGATTATATGTTATGAAGCAATTACATCAATACATCTGTTTTGAGATATAAATCGGAATATTCACCTAATGTCTGTATATTGAATTTACTCCACATCACTTTTGCATGTTTATAATTTTTCTCGGAAATTTCACTTTGATTCAACTTTAAATAAAATTTGTCTTTTTCCGGTAAATGTTTCTCATCAAGCTTCATCCATCTATCGATATATTCATATGGAAATACACCCTTTTTTGTACCCAATTTAATTTGTTCATCATCATTATAAAACTTGCGAGTGATTAATTTATCATCATCATCCAGATAATTTGCTAGTTTATCGATACCACTCGCCATGAATCTCAATGAGTCGATGAATCGTAAAGATATTTTTGTGTCATGAACTTTTTTAGTGAATGAAATATATTTTTCTTTATTTATTGGTAAGAGGCTTACCTTACCAGGGTAACTTTTAGCTATACTCTCAATTATGAAATGTGAATCATAACCAGTTAATTTGTGAAATACAATTGGTAAATAGTATGGTTTTGTATATCTCATATTACAATTATCATGTACTGCACCACGATATCTACCAGTGAAATGACAATGATCTCGATGTTTTGCATCAATTTGAGTGAACGGTTTTTCGCAAATATGACAAATAACTGCATTTTCAAATTCATATTTTTGTTTTTCCGTTAATGATATTATCGGTACGATTCTACTGTAAATATTATTTATTCCATGTGCTAAAGATTCTAATTGATCAATGAACCATTAAAATACAATCATCACTACGAATTAATTCAAACTGGGATAATTTATCATTATATGAGCAATGTAAATAGAATGCAACACTATGTGGAATATATGTTTGTGATACATTTGTTTCCTCTAAAATACACTCTAAGTCTGCATAAACAACGAATGGTACAGATTCTTCATATTTGTAATGAGTGAATGATAAAAATTTTTCTTCTTCTCTTGCCAATATTAAACGAAGTGTTTTATTCATACTAAGGCAATCTAACTGATGATTATTATATGAGTATAATCCTTGAAAATGACATAAGCATCTATTACAAATGTATATCTTCCCTTCAAATTCTGATATTTGACTTGAGACTAATCGCGAAAGATTATGTAACCACGCAAAATGATATATTTTATTCGACTTGAAGTTATTATTATCGATATCCATACTAGCATCAACCATCAATAAATGAATAGTTGGCTTATCACTATCACCATTACTTATATGATATGGAACGATGATATTTTGATAATTCTCATGCTTGATGCCATACACATTTATTAATAAATCATTCATCACCTCAAATTTCGGTACATCACATAATGCCATAGGGGAACTTAAACACTCAAAGTTAAAACCTGCTTCAGTGAAATGTTGATATGATGATGTTCTAGCTACATTACCCATTGAATTTTTCGCTTCTCTTGCATGTTTATCATTATCTTCTACATTTAATTTTTTTCTTCCCTGTAGAGCTGCCACAATATACCATAGGAAACAAAATTCATCGTTGTTCTCCATGTTTATCACAGCTTTCTTCAACTGGATAAATTTTGGGAGATCTATGTATGTTGATAGTCCTCCTCCTCGTAAGGCTACATATTCATTAATATTCACTACCAAGTTCACAACTTCATTCATTGTGCATCCTGAATCACCTCCTTCAAATTCTTCCACTTTTGCTAATAAAGTATCATTAACGTACTTTGAATACCAATCATAAATATTAGTTGATTGAAAAATCAATTCATTTGATGTGTTGAAATATTTTACTTCTTCATATGTTCTAGATTCTTCAATATTTTCATATTTCCATGCCAATATTACATTTGATTTAACATTTGTTTGCATTTCTCTTATTTTCATTATGAAAATCTCCTTTGCATCTAAGAGAAACTCATGTAGATCAATGTGGTCAATGTTTGTTATAACGCCAGTTCTCACACGACCATTAAATGCTGATGGTAATTCATCCCACTTGAGATTCTTGACATCATTATCATTCCCACTATCGATTTGAATATTACCACCAACAATATGCTGCCCTTTGATTACCTTTCGTCTTGCAGCTTCATTGAATTTTCTACATAATAAAAATAAATGTGAACTTACAGCTTGCAATTGATTCTTTTCACCAATAGTCAGTTTTTGCATTCGCAGATTTTTTTTCAAACATTTTATATTATGTGCCCCAATTTTTCGCCACTTGCGAATCTGTATATCACGTTCTGTACCAATATTCATTGATGAACAAACTTCATGTGCCTCTTCCATCAATTTTATGAGTTGGTTATAATGCTTCTTTCACTCCTCTGAATAATTCTTTCGCTCTTCTGAATGCTTCTTTCGATCCTCCGACCGCTGTTGGTGTTGATCACTCATTTTTTTTTCTAGTTTGAAGACACTCGTGAATACACTCTTGAAATTTTTAAGAACTCTGAATGATCAACTATATTTCAAGTCAATCTTTTTGTAATAAGGATGAAAAAAAGAAAAAAGGTGTGGGCGTAGTTGTCCTAAGTTTGGCGGAATGAAATGGTGTCAGCTTTGTGAATAATCAAATGGAAAACAAAACATGATCAAACAGAAATGTTTTCGAAACAAAATAATGATAATTCGATGCATACATGAATAGATAAGAAATTGTTCTCCAATAATTCAAAGTGTTGGGGTGGATATTTCTGAGAATCCAAAGGGGGGTGATATACTGGGATGAAGGAATTGTAACGTTTTCCATCATGAACGGGGTGGGATGGCTTAACAAAAAAGGTGTGACGATATCATCTGTGGTGGGGATCCAATCCAAATGATGCATGTAGTTGAAAAATAGTTGCAGTAGTTTCACTGATTGTGTGAACCAATGATATGATAGATATTGCTAGACAAACTGTGGTGGAGGATTGTGTACATATAGACAAAACTCTTAAAGAGATGTCAATTCAAATAACTTGCTCATAAGGTGTGAAATTATACTCAATCTGTAATCTGTATTAAAAATGAGTTTCGTTGAATTGAATGAAGTTTGCTGAACGGAGAATTTTCTACCTTCAAAGTCATGGAAAGAATTAGAGGCTGAGACAAACTATATAGTGTCTGAAATCGAAATTGTTAAAACGAGATTTGGTGAAAAAATTGTTGTAACCATAAATGGTGAATTCACCGTATTTTTACCAACAAGAATAGTAACATATTCACTGAATGATCGAGAACAATATGAATTATTGGAAGATGCATCTAACAATAGGAAGCTTAGAATGCATTATATTGGTGGTAAATATGGACAATGTGAATTCATTCAATAATTATACTTTCATAATGACAATGTAGATGAATGGGAAATTGAAATAAGTGAAATCTATCAATGTATTTATAATGCTCAATACATACATGTTTACAACTATTTCATTCAATGCATTAATCAATTAAGATGAGAATGAAAAATTTTTCTTGTGTGCCATTATATTGATGGTATTTTATTTTGATTTAATAAATGAATAAATTGAAAACATAATATTTTTTTATAATTATTTCATTTAGAAATTATCATCATCATCATCATCATCATCATCATCATCATCATTTTCTGCAACACAATAAACACCATCCACATTTCTGAGTATGTTTGGGCCCCACATATGCTCCTCATACTTCATTGCAAGAGGTGAAAAGTATCCAACATGCTCCGGACGATGATTATCTTCTTCACGCGATCTTCGGAACAACCACATTTGATTCTGTTTGTCGATCACAACGATGGTTGCCAGACCATTCCTTGTGATTAATGCTCCATTTGTTGTCCCCCATGTTTGCATTGTGACGATCACACCGTACAGAAACTATCCTCTAGCGAACCCGTGTCGATACATAATATCGGCATGGGAAAAACTAGAGGAAACAAAAAAAAAAAAAAAAAAAAAAAAAAAAATGTGTACAACGTGGGATCGAACCCACTACCGCCAAACCTGCCAAACTCCGGCGAGTCGGTCCCACTCCAGCAGCGTCCAGCGCGTGGGAGAGCGCGCCCCACTACTCACCAGCCGCACAAGCGGGGACCGACGTCACGCATCTGAGAAGACTGAGATGCATCTCGCGTGGGGGATGCGCAGATGGACCACCGCGCCGACTCGCTCGGCTATATAAGGGCAGGTTTTGCAGCAGAAGGGCAGTGATCCGGCAGCCAGTCAGCACGTACAGGCCTCCAGCCCGCCAGACTCCCTACCTTTCTCCTGCGAATACTTGTCGGTATTTTTAAACGCTTGTATTCTCTCCACTCTCCAGACTACCTAGCTCCTGTAAATACTTGTCGTTGTGTCCAACGCTTGTATATTCTCTCTCTTTCGCCTGTAAATACTTGTCGTTGTGTCCAACGCTTGTATTCTCTCTCTCTTTTCGCCTGTAAATACTTGTCGTTGTGTCCAACGCTTGTATTCTCTCTCTTTCGCCTGTAAATACTTGTCGTTGTGTCCAACGCTTGTATTCTCTCTCTCTTTTCGCCTGTAAATACTTGTCGTTGTGTCCAACGCTTGTATTCTCTTTCTCTCGCCTGTAAATACTTGTCGTTGTGTCCAACGCTTGTATTCTCTCTCTCTTTTCGCCGGTAAATACTTGTCGTTGTGTCCAACGCTTGTATTCTTTCTCTTTCGCCTGTAAATACTTGTCGTTGTGTCCAACGCTTGTATTCTTTCTCTTTCGCCTGTAAATACTAGTCGTTGTGTCCAACGCTTGTATTCTCTTTCTTTCGCCTGTAAATACTTGTCGTTGTGTCCAACGCTTGTATTCTTTCTCTTTCGCCTGTAAATACTTGTCGTTGTGTCCAACGCTTGTATTCTTTCTCTTTCGCCTGTAAATACTTGTCGTTGTGTCCAACGCTTGTATTCTATCTCTATCCAGCTCTCGCCCATCAACACCGGTATCCTCTCCTAGAAGACCACGAGACCCACCAAAAACACCACTCCAGGTACCCGACCGTACGTCCTGCCCCACCCCTACCCTTCACCGAGTGGGCGGAGGCGCAGGCGTCGAAAGTCGAGCGACGTAACAAGCTTTCGTGAAGTACCGGCGTCCACCGAGACTCGCGAAATAAACTCTTGTCCGTCATCACGAGACCGCGGGCTTAGAATTGTACATACAGGTGAATTACGAATAAAAGACCCTGAACATTACGCTGACCAGTCTTCTTTGTACGTTCCTATCCACCCTCATCCTGCACGAACCCTGGCAACTGAGCAAGAGGCAAAAATCGAGGGTAACTGTCTTCACGGCGGTCGAGAAAGGAACGTTACAGCATATATGTGAGCACACATCACTAATAATGTCATTCATCCAATCTAAGTTATTTTCACCTATGTACCATTCTCGTGGTACATGAGTTGTGTGATTAAGTTGACAATATTCCATCCTGAAATATATCATTATACAACTATAACAATTTTTATATGATTTTGATATAAATTATTCAGAGAAAACTTACTTGTTGGCACTATTGTTTACGGTGTTGATGTAGCCACTGATGCTCTTGCATGTGAAATGATAAATATTTTTCATTCACCATACGACTAATTTTTCATTTCGGGTGGAACTTATAATATGCAACGAATAATTCGTAAGTATTAAAACATTATCTCAACGTTGGACCTTTTCGCCACCAACCTTTCCGATTTTTTCCATAACTTCTATAGCACCTCTCCTCAATAAATTAGTAGCATGTTTTTCCTTGGATTTTAAGAGTAAATATATCCATCTTTATATCATTTCTTAAGTTGAATAATATATTCCACAAGTCATGGGAAAAATTATTTTCTTTGTTTTATATGAGGAAAAAAAAAAGAGTGAAATATGATTGGAACTAATATAAAATTTCGGATCATGTTGAAAAACAATGAATATGAAAAAATTATTTTATAGGATAAACAAATGAACGTAAGTGGTACGTGTTAGATGGATAATATTTCAACTATAAAGAATACCTGCAATGCTGAAATTATCTCTGAACACTTATACTAAATACCCAATAGTGGAATAGTTATAGTAAATAATTTATTCGATTATTCAATTTTTGTATGCAAACATTTTCAATTTATTATCGAAATTATTAACAATTTTTTTTTTTTTTTTTTTTTACATAATATACAATCTTCACTGAATGAAATGTCATCGAAAAGTTCATCATAATCAATGTCAATAGGTTGATAATGTTTTATGACATGGTTGGTAAGCGTTAATGTTTTCATCCTGTTATAATAATACTGGTTATCTCAGATATTATCATTTATTTTGTTGGGGACATATGTAAGAATAAATTCTTTGGAAAAATATGCGATGTGTCCCCCGCATTCATATCTTCGATTCGCTCCTCAAGATGATAAAAAAATCTCCAATGATTTACCTATTGAGGGGTGCTGAATTTTTTCATCTTCTGTCCTCCATCCAACGCCTCAAATATATAACATTAGCGTGGGCACAGTGATAGAAAAATCCAGATTCCTGGTATTTGTGATGTTCACAATTTTGCATTCCATGATTTTTCAATGATGGACATTTGAAACTCTCTAGATCGATAACTGTTTTTCCCATATGCCCAATAATACTTGATAACCCTTGCTTTTTCTCAACTCCTTTCACATACACATGATCAACATCTTTCAATAGAATCTTGATAACATTGTTGAGTTGGTCATATGGTACATCACCAGTATCCCATGATAGTCCACGATAATTAAGTTTCAACCATGAATTTATTGCTTGATACTGCTTCAATAATTCACCCCACAAGCATGGTGGTTTTAATAGTATGTGTGTAACTTCAAGAGTTTCTTCAACATTGATAACGTGTACTAGAATAGTTGCTAGTTCTTTCACAATAAATTGATCGCTCTGATTTTTGAAGCCTTGAATATTCAGAATAATCTCCATTGTTCGAATTTTATGAAAACTTTTTGAAATTCATGAATAGTTTTCCAAATTTTTCAAAACTTTTTCGAATTCTTAAAAACTTTTCAAAACTTCATCAAATTTTTAAAAACTTTTTCTAAACTTTCGCAGATTTATGGAAAACGTTTCAAAACTTTTCCAAATCTTCAAAAACTTTTCCTAAACTTTTGCAAATTTATAAAAACTTTTTCATAGAAAAATTTTTTTCCATATGAAAAATTTCGTTGGTAAAAACTCTCGATTCTTCTTCTTCATCAAGATTTTTTTAGAATTTGATGATGAATGCGTCAAATGTTTACTGATCATCTGTCATGAAGAAACATATCAAACTTACATCGGTGTGCAGCTATTTTTCGAATTCATATTGGATAGTCTTCTCTCTACACACATATTTATTTATCTACATATTTTTTATTCATACAATTATTCATATGCTCATCTATATGATTATTTATACAGTGACTCATACAATCATTCATATGATTTTTTACTTTTCCTTCATTTATTGATTTATTCATCTGTTCATCGATTTTTTTCTTTTTTCATTTATTCTTCCACATTTGGAGGAAAAAAATATTTCATACATATTATGGATAAAATCTCATTCATTCAAATTTCCCCCACCTACTCAACAGTGAAACTACAGTTCAATCATGGAGAAACGTACAGTTATCCATTTCCCCAATGTCGCAACAACGAAACTCATGCTATAGTACAATCATCGATATCGATAAAAATTTTCACACCACGAGAAACGTCGCTGAGTGGATAAATCAGAAATCGACTTTATCTACCAGATGATAAAACAGATTGGGATCTACTATGGGACTGTCGGTAAGGTAGGGGGCAATGCAAGTTACCGACGGATTTGTCCCAGAAAACGCCTTGTTCAACTACTGTAGCCCCTTCTACCTACTTTGGCGTTGACCTTTAATGAGCTATAATACTTGAAATACTATGAATGTAATTACCAATTTTCCACAGTATAATCTTAAGACACTATACTTTCGGAATATAGAAGAAAAAAAAATCAATTTTTCGCAAAATCTAAACCAGAAGTTCCCTTTAACATTATTATATTTTATTTCGGTCAATTTATAAACTATCTTAATTCATTTCAATATTGAATAAATCATATCTTGTCTAAATTATCTTTATTCATAATATTTGGTTATTCTGTGATTAATATGAAGTTCTTTGAGAGCCGATAGAATTACCCCAGGGTTCTATTGAGTATTTAAATCTGGGGTGGCATCCCTTATAAATGTTGTATGGTAGAAAATTGACGGTAACTACGGGGTGAGGTAAAGTAACCGGACTCTAACTTTCCTGAGGAAAGGCGAGCGTCAAAGTACGTGTAAAGAGAATTATCATGAGAAGTAATATTCGCGGTCACAATATCCGTTGTCATATGTGGGTTTTTTTATTCAAGATGGGTTTTAGCATTTTTAAAAGTTGAAACGACCAAAATACAACCTATTGCAGTAATCAATGAATTCATCTCCAATAAACAGAAGTACATAAAATCAAAAAATAATTTGAACAAATGATCTGCATTAAATGATAAGCACACAAAACCGGATTCCCCTTCTAAATGTCATTCAAATATAGAAATTGGTAAGATTTTATCAAATTATAAATTCACTATTCGTACATCGATTATAACGACAATGATTGACGATTCTACACAATCTATTCAAATCGATTTCAGGTACAAATCGACCAAATAAACGTTCCATTCAATCAGCCGATACAAATTTGCAACATTTTGATAGTAACGTCAATGGGACTCCGACAATCAGTACGAATAATGAAAATACGAGCGGAAATTTGTGTTGTTCGTGATGCTCCATTGTTGTTGATAGCGTCAATTGTTACTTCATGCATATTGAGTTGTTGGAACTACTGCAATTTTAAATACACTAAAGGAAAAAATTAAAGGGTCAAAAAAATTTTCGAAACTTTTCCGTGTTTTTTGACAGGCTGTATCTCAGTGAAAAATGGTCGTATCGAGTTTCCAAAAAAGAATTTTGAAGCTCTGGGCCTCTAGTTTTTAGACTTTGCTGCGAAAAAATTTCAAGAACCACGGTTATTACGTGATCCTAACAAATAGCGCAAAAAGAAAAATTCGCTAATTTTGTTTCTACTTTTTTTGACTCCACGAACTTCGGAAAATTTTTTTCAGCTAAGACATCGATTGGATTGGATAACTTGTTTATTCAGTTTCAATTTCGTTTTCTTAAAGCCTCGATACGACCATTTTCTACTGAAATATGAAACTTTTAACGGAAAAGGGTCCTTTTGTCTTCAATTATCGATATCTCAGCAACAAATGATTCTACAAAGAATTGAAGGGCAGTTTTGGAAACTGGGATGAATTTCCTATAAGATACTGCCACAATTTTAAGGAGAAAAATATTTTTCATCATTAACATGGATTTGAAAGAAAAAAAAAAAAAAGGGTCATGTATGATTTTTTAGGAATTTGACGGATGAATGAGAAAAATCCATGGAATAATCAATGGTGAGCGCAACTTTTTGAGCTCGATGTGCCCAATAATTCCCTGTTATTTTTCATTTTGATCATGCGAAGCGTTGCTCTGTTTGAAGCAATGAAACTTCTGAATAAATTGAAGGGTCATGATTTTTGCGCTTAAACTGTTCATAATAATTATAAAAATGGAAAAAAATGGATGAAAAAAAATATTTCTTGGAAATTTCCTCACATTTTTCGAACAAGCGATGTTTTGCAAGACGAAAAAACATAGGAATTAGAGTATTATATGAGGTTCAAAGAGCTCTTAGAAGCATGAAAGTAGAACATAAATTTCGACTCAGGATCTCATGAATGCACAAAATTTAGCGGGAAAATAATATGCGTAATTGAAAGCTCGTATCAAAATCATATAATGAAACTGATTTTATATTTCTCCTACGTGCCGTATAATGGAAGATTTATAGAGTTGAAGTTGAAAACTCATGATAATTTTTGTGATGAAAAAAATTCAGTCTTGGTCACGACGACCGTTGTCGTTGTCATCTGTTGGGCGTCCTTATTCAATATGTGTATGATACTATAAACTTGTCTCTCTTCAATCTATGGTATCCTTCTTCTACTTTCAATACTCCCTATCATTTTGCCTTTTATTATTGCAAGGTCACGACTACCTTCTTCTAACACGTTGTATCTATAAACTTGTTCTTTTCTCTCATTACAGAATTTTATTCTTCCTCCACCCTGGCGCCCAACTTTAACACTAGTCAGAATTAAAATCAAGAAACGTATTATGATATTATTTCTCTACTATAGTAGTCAATTTTAACACTAATTTGAATGTTTTCATGGATAATGACTCACCGACACAGTACAGTTATAGCAATAATAATGACAACAGATTTTCATCCAACTAACATGAAGAAAAATCTAATTCAATATTTTTCTTCCAACATTTTTATTTAATATTAAGATGTTTGTATCTTCAATAATTACGCATTGTAGATATGAACATGTCCGCAAACATATATATATATATATACTAGCAGACCCGGTCACGCGTTGCTGTGACTCTGTTACAGTGCGCCGGATCAATGTTGCACTAAACTTCCTAATGTAATCAGATTAATATTCAATTATAAAAATGAAAACGTTTCAATCGATTCAAGAATTAAAAAGTAATTGGTAAAAAATTTCACAGAGTTGAAGTTAATGAAAAACGAACTTAAACTTTTAATTTATATTTTATTACAAACTACTTCCTGAAAATATATAAAAATGGATATTTTTAAAAAATGAATGAATCATTACAATTTATAGTTCAAATTTATCTACGTGCTAATTTATGTACAATATTTTTTGTTAGCCTGTCTTTTGCTAACACAAATAAATTTGAAGGTTGCCCCCCCCCCCCCCCCCCCCCCCTCCCACGTGAGCAGGCGACATATAGTTGCCCATGAGAGAAACACGTATTTTCCAAATCCCATCCACAAATGGACATTGTTTGGCCTTGCGACTAATTTATGGTCATTGCAAAAACCAAACGAATCGGGAATTGCAATCTTTTGAATGCTACTGGATAATCTGACGGTATGATAGGAATACGTGGCAACAAAATGATCTCTCCTTTAAACTTTCCCGTCAAAATAATTGTCTCGAGAATGTTTCCTGTTCTTCTTCTGATGACCAAACGTATACATAATTTTGGTGGATTCAAATTACGTAGAAGAATAATCGGTGAACCAATCTTCAATCGAAGATTGTGCGGTGGCATTCCTAATATATCTAACGAATTCAAAAACTCAGTTGGAAAATTCACGGCTTCATTTTCATCTGCAATAGTGTCTATTGATTTAAAATACATCAAATCACCTGGCAATAACTGTTGTATCTGAAAGTTAATTTCGTCGACATCGACATTTTTTGCTGCCAAAATAGCACGATTACTGAGCCAATTATGACGTACGTAATTATTTGATATATCCGGAAACACACTCTCAATAAGTTCTTTTTTTGAGTCTACAACAGTGCAGAATTCATCGGGCAATTTGATGTATTGTGTATCCTGATGTAATTCCATTACACCGTTCCCAATATCCAGCAATTTCTTAGAAAATACTTGCGCCAACGGATCATTCTGCAATTGTACTCGCATGTTTATGGTCAATCGAAGTGTTTCGACATTGCGCCATAAAAACGATTGTTTTAAACATGCAATAATCTCATCGGCAAAAGTAGAGCGAGGAATGATTGGTAATGTCTGTCGGAAGTCACCCGAGAGTAGTAGAACAATACCGCCGAAAAGTTTATCGTTGTGTTATAATTGTTATTATAGAGGCGCCCAATAAGTGCTGCCCTCATTGTTGCTTGAGGTCAAGATTGTAATTATCGGCGCGTGCAACGTGCAACCAGCTGATGCACTTGTAAGTGCTGCTCCTGTTGCATGCGACGCCAAATATATGAATAATTCGCAAACAAACACCACATACAGCACAATTTTAAAAGTGACAATGAATGAAAAATTTAAATGATTTGGTTATGTTTGTAAACATAAACACTTATGATGTCTAATTAATTGCAGCATAAATAAATCAAAACGCAACGCCATCTATTGGAGGATTACCCAACCCAGATAACCAAGTGTTATGCTAATTACTCAATTCACACCGACATCTCATAGAAAGTTATTGAACTTACAAAAAATTGCAAGTCATTGTCCTATAACAAACATTTATTCAATATTTAATAAATATTGTTGTTGAAAATCGAGATAAATACTATCCTATAGTTTTAGTTGGACCAAATTACACATACTAAGCCAAGTTTCATCAAAATCGGTTGAGTAGTTCCGGAGTCCATTTGTTTCAAACATCGTGTCAGGAGATTTTTATATATAAGATATATATGTTACGACGCACGATCTGAGGATCACGCGAGCTCAGTGTTTTTACCCCATCCAAAAAGTGCCTAACGCGCCATAAAAATTTTTAATTTCAAAAATTTTGAAAATATAACTAGATTGATTACAATATGTGATAATGTTTCTTAGAAAAGGCAATCAATGACACTTATCATCATTATGTATTCTGCTATAAACATAGATAACTAATATAATTATATAGTAAGTCCATAACCTCATATTATGTACACGGCAATAATGACCGATATTAAATCTTTTTGTAAAGTAATGTTTTCAAAGAAACTTTTTCCAAAGTGATTTTTGCAATTAAATTTTTTGTCATGTGAGAACTTGGCGTCTTTTTTTTTTCTTTTTTTTATTAAAAAGTTTTTTCGATTTTCTAATTCACACCGTCCTAAAAGGAGTTCCACTTAAATGAATAAATTTGTAGCAATATATTTGTTCAGGGTGAATTATTTCTTAGTGAAGAAAAAAAACGAAAAAATGAGTCGAGGAAAAACAGAATATGCGTTGATATGGTGATTGTCAGGCCACATGAAGGCATGAAGAAACTTCATTAATACAGCAAAGATTTTGGATTATTCACGTGACAAATAGTGATAGAAAAAAATAATAAATTAAAATATGAGGAGAAGCAAAAATAATACCATTGAATTGTAATAAAAACAATGATTTAAATTGTGAATATTTTTTCACTCCCATTATTTTTTTCATATTCCCCAATTTTTATGATCCACTCCTCATCATTGACGTTTTTCTCATCATTTTCTCTTGCTGTTCCACAAATGCATTTGTTACACTTGAAAGTAGGGTAGTTGAAGAATTAGGATCTAAAGGGTCTACGTAGGTTTATTTTCAGGTCCTCCTTTGTGCCAGCTGGTTGAAGTTTGGAACGTTCCTAGAGCGATTTTTCAAAAATCAATTGTCGCTATTCTGAATGCGTACGCTGACACTTATGATGTTTACCAATGGTAAAAAAAATAGTCACGATGATACACCTTTCGGAACACACCCTTATTTGCAAAAAAAAACCCCTACAATTCAGTCAATCTGCTATTGCGACTACAAAATCATTTGTCGCTCTTTTAATTGGGTACACTGACTCTAATGATATTGACAAATGGTAAAATAATTAATCGCGATGTTACACCTTTCGGAACACACCCTTACATGCCAAAAACCACCCTACAATTCAGTCAATCTGCTATTGCTAACACAAAAATCATTTGTCGCTAATCCAATTGCGTACGCTGACACTTATAATGGTAATCAATGGCAAAAAAACAATATCCTCGTGTTGTTCATACGGGAAATCGAATTCTTGATACAGCGAAGCCTCCAATTATCTATGAAAATTTTGTAATGAACTTTTTTGAAGTGAAAATTTCTTTAGCGGCGTTGTGCACTTTTTTTTAGATGGGTAGAAAATGTTGAACTCGCGTCAGGGTCACGTAATGCTGATCGAAAATTCGCGCAACAAGAATGACAGAATCGAATAAGATAGATTTTTCCACAGCCGATGTAACGATCAAAAAATCTGCATCCTTTTCTGCTTGATCAATGCTGTATCACAGTTTTACCAATTTTTTCTGAGAAGGTCGATAAAAGTTTTTTCATTTTTCTCGTTTCCGAGGAATATCTCTTGTGATACTGATGGGATAGTTTCAATATTACATGTTATGTCTATTGAGTTTTGTTTTTTTAGATCTTCTCAAACGTTCTCATGATTTAGTACCAGCAATGTCCAGATCACCCGAATATCCATCAAAGATAATGCTTACATTCGAACCGAAATGCCTTTGACATATTTCAAATATTTTTCACAAATAATTTTTAATGATACATTGCGATCCCATACGACAGTGTGCAGAAGATGACCACTATCCATAACAAACAGTTTATTTTCTCCAAAATTTTGACTTGCATCCTGTGATGAAAAAGCATTGTATAACGAGGATTTCGTACACTTTCGCATACCATCTCCAGAAAACAATGTTAATGGAAAAGGTGCAAGTTCATACTCAAAGTATTTTTTCATGTCAGCAATAGATTCCTTAGATACACACATTCGTTTGAAAATTAGTAGAGGATTAACAACAACTGGAGATTTATCTATTTCAATCGAGCTGGAAATTGCTGAAGAAGAAAGTACTTCGTTTTCCCGCTTGAACGTCAACTCTGAAAAATTGGAATTGACTATTTTGAAATCATGTTTTTTCCAATTTCCATAGTACGATGATAGTTTATATTATTGTTAGCAACAATACTCGTTTCAATAAATATTAGCTCTGATCGCTCTAAAAACGGATCGTGAGACGCAAACCAATGATCCAACTTCTCAACATCATTGTCTCGTAAAATACGTGAATCTCTGTTATCAATATGTTGTTCAGAAAACTCTACGCTAATATCGCAAAACAATTCTATTTGTTCACAAACATCTAGCAAACGTGTCATATTCAATGTCCAAGAAGCAAGAGTACTGTCTGTTATGCCACGTCCATGGGTTAATCTTGCGGAAGTTTCCATCATTCTCATTAGAGTTTGTTCGATTTTTTGATCTGACATTATCCCACTCTAGAATTTATTCGTTCGTCTGATTGTAAATTGTCCAGCCGTCATATAAGAGTCAAATTCATGCTCTGTCGTATGTTTATGCAAATTTCACATATCTTCAAGTTATAAATGAGCAGATTTTGCGTTCAAAAAATGACCACTGGCATGACAAATGAGAAGAATTCTTTGAATTGTATCAAGATGTAAAACCCAATTTCCTGATCATTCAACTTCGAAAAAATTTTTCATCAATGTGACTATTCTAAAGTATTGGATCCAAAGTTAAACTGTTGAGCCTTTGATCTCTAGCATATCCAGAGCATCTTCAAATTTATTTAGGACATTTTGCAAATTCTCAGTTTCG
The DNA here is from genome assembly GCA_918226075.1 of Microctonus brassicae. Lineage (NCBI taxonomy): Eukaryota > Metazoa > Arthropoda > Insecta > Hymenoptera > Braconidae > Microctonus > Microctonus brassicae. The sequence continues at coordinate 3,327,209 of OW445486.1, read as the reverse complement.
GCGGATTTTAATATTGAAGTTCTGTCAATTTGAAAGATAATATCGTCCATGATAACTCGATCGTGATTACAAAAATTTATGGTATCGATGATTTTTTTAGCTAATGATAAATATGCTAGGCTATGAGCTCGTACAGGTCTTCCATATGCGTGACCAGACATGATATTCTGAACGCAACTATCTGCATACATTAATTTCGAGACGTTTTCAAGCCCACTACCATGCATGATGAATCCAATTGAAGCAAGAAACGACATTAGCAAATGAAAACCTCCTAATCGCACGACAACGTTAGCTATATCATGATCAGGATCAGCAAAACCTACCATGTCACAAGCTTTCCAGTATAAAGGTTGATCAAATGTAACGATACAGGTACTCTGATTAGTTGCTTTACATTTATCAATGATACAAAGGAGAGTCGTTACGATCGTGTCATAAGAAGTTGGTGGAGCATTAATGAACGAAAGGCACAAAACGCTAGTTTTTTCATGATGTTTGCCAGCTGTAGCTTCAATCATAAAACCGTTCCAGTTTCCAATACCAGATAAACAAGACTATTTGCCATATAACCAAGGCGTTGGAACTATTTTAGGTGTCAATGTTCGCATTTGTTCAATATCCAAAACTTTGATAGAACATAATCCAGATAACTTTGGTTTATTTTATGATTAAATCGGTATTATACTGATATTTCCTTTCAACGAAGAGGATATTGTTCTCTTTGAACAATAAAAACTGCGATCATGCTTCAGACATTCATAAGGAGTGATATAATGTATCTCACCCATTGCATGAAACGTATCTTTCCGATTTATCGTATCCACATTGAAATCAGCATCATCAAATACAAATTGAGAAAATGCGTTTATAATATCAATTTTGTTATTTCTATCGCTCACAGTTTTTTCACTCTGAGATTTGACCAACCACAAACTTGTGCTGCAATCTTGATGATATTTTGCACCAACAGCAACCAACTTCAATTAGTTTTTCACAAACAACTACACATTTTCGCGAAAAAGAATAACAATACGTGTTTATTTACACTTCCAGAAAATGTATAAAATTAATGTCAGTTGTACACTTAGTCTACTATCCAACTATACTATTATTAACCAAATAGTACGTGATCAACGAAAGTAAAGAGTATTTTATTAGAAAAAACTAAAAGTTAATTTACTAACAATTTGCGGTGGAAGATGTGCTACCCACGCCGAAATGAGTTTGTTACAGAAACATCAACGACATGTTGGATACGTTCTTAGACAATTGTTTTGGAAAAATGGTTTTAAAAAGAACAACCAACTGATTTGCACTCGGCTGTTCTGAATCCATTTTCATCGCCAGTGATTATTAAAATAAAATGGATATCTTTCATCACCAAAAATCAATAAAACCATAAAGATTTACAGCAGTAAATTCAGATAAAATATTTATTGGAAACAATTTATATTTTTTTGAATTATAAATCATTTCCCATGACTTTTTATCATCAAAATAATTCTGTTCTGACATCATCACCGTCATAAGCAATCCCAAATGAAATATGAATTTATATTTTAGAAATTCATATTTATCAATTCATAAAATATGAGCAATATAAATTTTATGATTGTTTCGTGAAGCTTAAATGCATTCATTTCTTATGTACGTTTAGATTTTTATCAATTTTATTTGAGTGCACATCATAAATCAAACTATCTTGTCATCAATTATAAAATATTCACTTACAATTTCAGTTGTCTCAATTCTTCTCAAACTGTATTATTAGAAATTCATTTATGGCTGCTGCCTATACTTTTTGCGAACATCTAATAGTTTAATTATAATCTTCCAATAGTTTTTCTTCTAAAATATTGTGAACTCAACTCAAGGACGTTCGGTAGAGTTAGCGGTGGAAAACATTTACAGGGCAAGGGGAAACTAGCGATGAGTGACGACTTGACAACGCCGTACGGGTTTTCAATGTGTGAGTGTTCGTGTACACGCATCAGTGTCTGTACTGCTGCTGGTCTGCTGCGTCGGTATGATGTCCCGGAACATTTTGAATTACCCGCCACTTGCCGTTGCCGTTGCGATTCTGTCGAACTCTTATTTATTTTTTTATCAATAAACAAATCGGATGATCGTCACGAAAATTGGTATACATGAAATCAATAGCATCATCTGTGACATATAAAAAAATTGGCGAAATTCTGTTGGCCAATTTTCTTAAAACTGAGTTTTTATCAGTTTTATCGTAAGTGACCATGTTAAAATGACTGAACTTTGATATTCAATATCTCGAAAACGAAACAGATGAACTTCTTGAAGTTTTGAAAAGGTTATTGTAACAACAATAAGAACGTCTAGTTGAAATTTCAGAAAAATTCATTGGAGGATTCTATCTCTACCGAACGTCCTTAAATTATTTTATTAGTTTTATCCTGTCATATATCACTCTAAATTGTGCAGCCTATTTTCTCCTTCCAAGCAAACAAGTACTGCCCTTACCCTACTCTCCTACTATTTTCCACTCATTTTTCATTGCCTCCTTCCCTTTCTAATTTTCAAATTATTATAAAATATATTTTTGTAAAAACAGTCTTCTAACTACAATCGACGGAGCAAGTACGCTTCCGAATAAAGGCATATTCAACTCATACATTGAGTTTCAATTATTTCCTCCTCGTAGTGTCAGCATAAATTACTTGCTGGCATCTTATTGTTACGATAAATCAATCGTGGCACAAAACAAATTCCAATTTTTTTTGCCTTTTCTCATTTTCATCTGTGGACAAATTGTATAGACGTTGAAATACTCATTGAGAAATGATCTATGAAAAAACCCGAATGTCAATTATTCATATGATTAATAGAAAAAAAGTTGTAACTCACTAAAACAAAACATTCTTTGATTTGACATACAGGGTGTGTCAAAAGTCCCAGGACGGCATGATAACTCGGCGTGAATGCATTTTCGGAAAAAATGTTTTAGACTAAAGTTTCAGTGTTCTTCCTGGGCTATCACGTGGTGACTTTCGATTTGACTTTGGACATGACCTTCACAGTTGTTTTGAGGTCAAAATTATTTTTTAAATGGAAACTCTAATTTTTTATTCTGGTATCTGATCAAATCGCAAAAGTGAAAAATACATTTTCAATATTTCCTATAAATCTATCCAACAACAACAAATTCAACCCCTCCACTTCCCATCCAGTAGGCATGGTGGGGAGCAACTTTGAAATTTCGAATGAAAACTTCAATTTTTTATTTTGGAATCTGATTCTGTAGAAGAGTCAATTTTGCCGCAAAAATTTTTTTCAATTATCGCTGAATGACGTAATCATGAAAAAAGCCAAAAAAAAATGAAAATTTTGAATATATCGCATTTTAACAGCAGTTATCCATAATTTCTTCATTAAGAGTAAGGGACATCGGAAATGTCAGTCAACAAATGCCTCTACAAATGTTGCAAAATAAATCGGTATTGAAAGTTTCGATATTTTCAAAATTTTCATGTTTTAATATGGTTTTTTTCAGGAGAACAGCGTCATTTCGCGGTAATCGAAAAAAATTTTTGAGACAAAATTTACATAATTTCTTCTACAGAATCAGATGCCAAAATATAAAATTGGAATTTTCATTTGAAATTTCCAAGTTGCTCCCCAGCATACCTACTAGATGTGAAGTGAAGCGGTTAAATTTGGTGTTGTTGGATAAATTCATAGGAAATATTGAAAATGTATTTTTCACTATTGCGATTTAACGTTTATTGATGGGAAAATGCGATATTTTTGGAATTTTCATGCTTCATGGCTTTTTTCACGATAACAGCGTCATCTTGCAGTAGTTGAGAAACATGGTACAGACCAAATTTACGTATTTTTTTCCACAGAATCTGATTCCAAAATAAAGAATTAGGTTTTCCATTTAAAAAAACAATTTTAATCTCAAGATAACTGTGAAGGTAATGTCCAAGATCAAATCGAAAGTTACCATGTGATAGCCCAGGAAGAACAGTGAAACTTTTGTCCGAAACTTTTTTTCCGAAAATGCTTTCACGCCGAGATATCATGCCATCCCGGGACTTTCGACACACCCTGTATAATTGTATTCATAACTTTTTTATCAGGGGAAACAGTTGTAGATAACTATATCGTTCAAAAAAAAGTTCATTACAAAATTTTCATAGACCTCATAGTTTACGAGAAAAATATAAAAAAATATTTACACCCTCATCTTCAAGATGGCGACCGAAGGACACAACCCCTGACCCCGGAAACTCAAATTTGAGTTCACGATAATGTGTTTCATGGTAGAAAAAAATAAGATTGCATTTTATTTGAAACGCACAGTTGCCCCATTTTTCAGTTCCAATTTACTGTACTATATATATCTTTAATGAATGAATAATCAATTGAAGTATTATTACCTATGTATCTGCGATTCTTCTTAGACGCTTTAGTTCCATCATTGTCATATCCATCAAATACAACTCTAACGTTAATGCCATAGTTATTACGTGAATATCGAATGGAATGTTTGCAAATATGAGAAAACCATTCATTTTTTCCCTAATTTAATCTATGAAGTAACATACCGCCATCGATAATATAAAAAATTCAGTAAGATCATTTTCATCCGTTTCACATTGTACAAAAATATCATATGGTGTTGATTTGATCGTTTTCCTTATTCTAGCGTTATCAAAGAGCGAAAGAAGATAGGGTCAGCTCGTGATTCAAATATCGGCGAAGTTCATCATTAGATACTTTTTTTCAAAAATAAATGTTGAAAAATAAAAGTTCGATCTACAGCCATTTCATTATTATCAACTTCAATTTTTCTGCTCATGCCCAGTGAATATTCAACAGTATCTTCTGTAATCATTTCTATATCTTTGAAGTTCAAACCTTTCATTTCATTCATTGCATTGATTCCAACATCAGATGCTGTATAACAATTGATAGTGTCATTATCCGAGTCGAAACCTACGTCGTACTTTCATACTTCATTTCTACAATATGCATATAATATAATTTAGATCCTCTTTTACTTCCGTAAGATGGCAGAAATTTGGATTTCTTCCACGTACAGGGGCGAAAATGGGATTCATAGGACTTAGGAGTATCATATGAGGTTCAAAAAGCTTGATAAGCATGGAAGAAGGACATAAATTTTAACTCAGGTACCTCCTACAACTCGTGTGGTAATTGCCATAACTTCCTGTACTTCAGGAAAAGGGTTATGGCTTTCAAAAAACTTCACAATTTCATCTATTGCTTTAGAATCTTCATTCATACTGCCATCACTAGCGTCAATATGCTCAGATGATGATTTGAAGGTAACTCCACAAAACTCTTCCGTTCAGTCCACTATATCTGCCGTAAATAACGCTGCTTTGTTCCATTTGGAAACAACACTTGGTGTTGCTCCACGTCTGAAATGACCACCTTCTGATTACATGGACATCATTAGTGTTTGTTCATTATTGTCTGGTCAGTCGAAATTCTTGAGATATACATATCAGACCTTCTAAAAGTATAGTTTGGTTCATATGCTTCATAATGTTGTTCACTTAGTTGTTGAGATGATGTACGTATTATTCATAAGTGAATTCAACTACATTCAGCATAAGGAAAGTGTCTTGCAGCGTGGAAAAATCATGAATTCAATATGGGCATGTCTTGCCCCTTCTGTTCAAGTTTAAGCATTTTATTTTCAAAAAAATCTATCAATTCAATGAATGTTTCATTATTTTGTATTGAAGTATAATTAAAAGAAAAAAATAATGAAGAACCTTCGGAGCCTTTTTGAATTGCAGCAAATTTTTGATCATCCTCGAAGAACTTAGAAATGATAAAAAATTTACTACATTTCAACAAGGCTCCAAAGATTTTTCACTATTCTGTTCTTTTAATCATACTGAAATTCAAAATAATGAAATATTCAATGAATTAATAGATTTTTTCGAAAATAAAATGTTTCATCGGCATATACAGTTGGAAGTACTTTTTTCAAACTATTTCTTGTCATAATATTACCAATGCATCTAAAAAAATGTGACATCATATTAAATGCTCCTAATTTGATAGTTATTATTAGATCATCAGCCAAATATACAGCAGAAACTATATCTTGCTCTTTCATATAAAGCGCTTGGCCAAAAGTTATTATACAAGATTCCATAGCAACAGATCTAGCTTTGTTAATAGCAAAATTAATGATAGTAAACAGAGTATTATAGTCACTTGGATTTGAATCAATGAATGGTAAGAATACTATTTTCGATTTTTCATATGAGAATACAGTGGTTAGATTTTGCATAAAAGCGTTCAGTCCGGGATAATTATTGGATACAATTATATGATTTATGAACATCCAAAGTGCATTCAAATGTATTGTATGAATGGGTTCCGATTATCCATTATTTTCTGGTATTTCAGCTATTGTTTTCCTCATTTTTTCAACACAAAGTTTTACGTATGGTTCAACTCTTATCTTTCCTATCTTGGCATTATCTTATTCCCAAGGTATAGTTTTCAATCTCGAAAAGCATGGCCGAAGATGTATTGAATTTGCTGGAGATACAATATTAATTCCTCTAAGATTATGGAAAGTTTCTGCGCCTGTCAAAGCTGAAGTGTTGTAATCTGTATTGTCAAAAACAAACTGGAAAAATGAATTATTGATCTTGTGGAAGTGTTGAAGCTTCGCATATCTGTGCTTCATGATGGAATGCACAGAAACCTGAAGTACGACATGAATCAATGACTTTTCCAGGATTTCCTATGTGATGTTACACTCAATCCAACTTGAGGAAGTGATAAAAAAAACCGTGGTCTTGTTGCAGAAATTATTGCATGTGCGATTGACGTCGTTTTTCTTTCGAGTTAATTTGGGACGAACTTGAAGCAGCACATCACAGTAAATACCCCAAGAGTAGCTGAAACCAGTAAGATAATGCACTGGTGTCGGCAACGCCAATAAGGAACAAAACAAAACAAAACAAGTAGAGTAAATCCATTGGAAGTAATGAAGCGTAAGAAATCCGTTGAATATAATAAAACCGTCAACAGAGAGTAAACAAAATTATGACCTGGGATAAAAAAAAGGAAAAATAAACAAATGATCTGCATTGTGTGCACATATTGGAAATGGAACTTCTTAGGCGTGAATAGCTATGATAAAATTTGATAATACTGAATATATGAGGAATATCATAAAGATTGAAATGAAGGATTCACTGAACGATGAACAATACTGTTTGCATATAAATATTATTCTTAATTCATTTCTGTAATTGGTATATTACTCGGTGCTTCAATAGCCTGTAGATTTTGTATAACTGGTGCAATAGCTACAGTCGATACAATTGATTTATGGTAGCTAAAATATGATTCATATACGTTCTCAACTCGATTGTGTCGAGATTTTTGTTCGCATTTTCTCGGGTTCGCTCGTTAGGCGGTACATCAAAAAAAAATTCGGTCGAATTCGTTCGGGCTATTTTCTAGTGTACATAGCTTTACTGCGCAGTACAAATCTCCGTCATGTGTAGATACATTAACTGATTGATTTCATTTGCGTCATGTGTAGATACATTAACTGATTGATTTCATTTGCGATTTGAATCATGGACTGAAGCCACTCTATTCATTCAAATTTTATCAATTCATATCGAGAATATGGATGTTACACAATTTTCTACAACGCACCTGCAACTCCGACGAACATAGACGAACGTTGATGAGAGAATTCGTTCGTGCAATTTTGACAGCGAAGCGGATTTCATATCGGACGCAAAACATTTTCGAGCGAATTTATCTGAACAAATTCTTTCGCCTTCGTTCGGCTAGTGTGTACCCGGCTTTATGGAAATTTTACTATATTTGCTATATAGATATGGACTATGCGCTGTAATAGGTATACACATAGTCTACGAATAGACTATATTCTATATAGTCTATACATAACGTTTATGAATAGACTATACTCTACTGTTGAGGAAATTGCGTTTCTTGAGATTGTATGAATTGCCGGAAGATCTTATACACGAGGTTGAAGTAAATGAATGTTCACACAATGTGAAATTAACGTTGTCGTTTATTGTAAGATGCACTTTAGTTATTATCACATAAAATTGCAGTCGTATTTATAATCTTAGCTCAAGATGAATGTATGTATTGATTGAGATGTATATTTGTTGTATAGCCACAGGATTATATGAATCGTCATGGCTGATTATGCAAATGGCGGTATGCTGCGAACACGTGGCGTTGCACACAGTGCCCAACCAATAATTATATGAATATGTTGAGTTGTAAACGGATAGCATTCAAATGTTGAGCATTTAAGCTCAGTATGTTGCACGTAAAAGAATTGAGAATCATTTGATCACGTTGTGATGCACAAAGATTAGTTATAAGTGAAAGTTGTGAGCAAGAAAAAGCACGGTGTACTTTTTGAAGCCGGTAGTCGAAAAGTAATCGATTTTCTATCATGAGAAGATAGAGAACGACGGCCAGCGATGCGCCTCCTACAATAATGCATGTGCATGCGAATCTCGCGCAAACGAGAAGTCTGTGTGAGTAGACGCACAACTGCACTGCACATGCAACACGATTGTATTGGTGTGTGCATGAGATCTCGCGCAGGTGACAAGCTGGTATTAGCGCGTGTGTGAGACACCTCGCGCAGCCGGGCGAGATTGTATGAGTGTGTGCATTAGGATGTGCAACTTTCATTTTTCATCAAAGGAACTGGCTGAAAACTTACTGAACGATGAAAAAAGGAGTCTGTTCAAAGCGAAGCTCTTAATATTGATATTTAGAGGTGGCGGATTGTAATTCTACATTTTTCGTTTGAATAACATAGGAAAAATTTTTTTTTTTTATTGATTTTTGTAGCTCGGCATTGGCGCAACATAGAGATGAGCCGATAACATGGTCTCATAGGGAATCGAACGCTCTACCAAAAAGGTATCTTACACTTCTCACATAGAAACAGTCATTCTGGAGATATTCAAACCCAAAGTTCGAAATGTCCGAAATTTCGATTTTTTTGTCATTAAATCGATACTAATAAGTTTATTATTGTCTTCAAAATAGTTTTTATTCAAAAACTGGTTTAAGTGTGTTTATATTTTTGAAAGGCTAAAAAAAAAATACTCATATGTCAGATTTTTTTATTCTACATTTTATTTACTGTGGAAAATATTATTTATGACTTATGTCAAATTAAGTTTATTATCATTTCGGAGCAATAGAAATTATGTTGTCTAAAAAAATCAAGCAATGTAGGTATAATTATTAAAGTGTTTTTCGATTATAAATAATTTTTAACAAAATAATAAACTGATTAGTATCGATTCAATGACAAAAAAGTCGAAATTTCATACGGAGTTTGTGAGAGTACTTTTTTGTAGAGCGTTAGATTCCTTATAAGAACATGTTATCGGCTTATCTCTATGTTGCGCCAATGCCGAACTACAAAAATCAAAACAAAAAAAATTTTTTTTTCCCATGTTATTCAAACGGAAAATGGAAAATTACAATCCGCCACCTCTAAATATTAAAATTAAGAGCTCCGCTTTGAACAGGCTTCTTTTTTCATCGTTCAGTGAGTTTTCAGCCTGTTCCTTTGATAAAAAAAAAAGTTGCCTTAAAATGGCACACCCTAGTGTGCATGTGATGCCACACTAACCCATATTTCTTTCAATCCTGAACATCTACATAGACTGCATATGAGTGGCAAGTGGCTGGCAACAGATTGGGGAGACTACAAAACATCGAACAAACCGGAAAGTCTGTGCTTCTATAACTTGTGATGTGGTGACTTGCCACACATCTGTTTGTATGAAACATTGTATAAAATAATAAGTATGATTGTCAGTGTGTACGGATGAGACAAAGTGAGAAGTGGAAGCAGAGACAACATGCGATACGGAGAAATTATCAAAAAAAAATCTGGAGAGACCATTCAAAAGTTCACGCCAAAGAATTGAAGATGGCGTAATATCTGAAGAAATACGGATAGACAAAAATCGATACGATCGAATACGGACGACCACGAGGCAAGCCGAACAAGACAGAAGAAGATGCAGCGGGACGTGCAAAAACTACCACCAGGATGGACTTGGGATGAGCAGGTGGTGTGGAGGAGCGTATGCCGGAAATAAGGAAAAGAATAATGGTTCTGATAAAATAATATAGTCAGAATGAAGCTGCTGAAGGGTGGTCTGCGGTCTGCTAAAAGTTGTAGATGGATCGCATGCGTGTCAAAATTTGTTGTGAGATGTATTGCCCATTTGCTCAAGACGTGATTGAGCCGACCCTGTACAAAGCTATTATTCGAAAGATTTCTGCCGCTCAACAATAAACAAATGCTCTTTCAAGTCTTGGTAGTCATCAACAACTCTGTAAATAATATTTTATATGAGTCACCCGGATCCAAAGTAAATAAAAGTTGTACGTAAAAAGCTGCTGCTGGTAAAAATAAATAAGTGTCTGAGTGGAAAAATACGGAAAAATAAGTTGCTGCGGAAGAAGAAATACCAAGATGCGCGAAGAGGCAAGCTGCTGCTGAAAAGTGTAAATTGTATGTGTGAGTGTACGGAGAATTATAGTCAGTGATAAATTAATATGGAAAAGTATGCTGTGTGAATGAAATGTTCATACGGAATATTCATTAAATGTTATACGAATTATTATATTGAGTGTGAGTGAATTATTAGATGTTTGTACAGAGAAATTATTGTCGCACCGCCGTTAACTCGTCAATCGTCAAGGCCGAAAATTAAGAACACTATTATGTTATTATTTAATTGATTCACCGGCTGCATCGATGAAAAATCGAAGATGTGGCTGAAAAGTCTATTCCCCGACAACAGGATTGGAGGTGAAGTCATCAGCGTAGTACAACTTGAGGAGCTTCCGAAGCGTCACAGTTGTAGTCCACGTGTATGAGGTTGTTTCGGCCCGGGAGGTGACTGCCTCATGAACAGACAAAACCTGGGACTGAATTTCAAGGGATGGGTCATCGTCGAGGGGAGTGAGAAGAAGGAGAGCACGAGCTCACACTTCGCGGCTCTCGTCGACGACAAGGCGATGCAGGTGTTGAAGGCCTGCAATTTTCGGCCTCATTGCGGAGATCAGAGGACTGCAGTCAAGCCCCTGGAAAAAATCCGCAAGGAGGAGGAGACGACGATGGCTCACTTAACAACGGTCGTCGACAAGTGAGCCTAAAAATGGCTCACATATCGATTGAAGTCCAGATTAATCTGCATCACAGCAAAAGCGCCTCTGCGATACTTAGCAAAACGCTTGCTACGATGCAGACATGCATAGCTCTCATCCAAGAACCTTGGATAACAAGAGGAGCATTCAGGGACCTAGGGGGATGCGGCAATTTATTTCACCCGCACCCCCAGGCTGAAAAAGTTAGGGCGTGTATCCTAACAAAAGGTTTACACGCTACTTTCTCGACATAACTCAGCACGTCGGATCTCACAGCGGTCAGGCTTGAGATTCAGGCTGGGAATGAATATATGGAATTAGTTGTAGGTGCGGCATATTTGCCCTACGACTCTTCACAGCTACCACCGACGCCAAAATTGGCTCGTTTAGTCGACAGGATGAGGATCGAGAGATCCGAGCTCCTAGTGGGATGCGATGCTTACTCACACCACATTCGTTGGGGAAGCACGGACTCTAATGAGAAGGGGGACTTTTATAGCGATTTCATCATTAGTGAAAATATTCTGGTATTAAACAGGAGTAGAGAACCAACCTTCAGGGAAGGTAGAAGACAGGAGGTATTGGACATGACCATCTGCTCTGCGGGCTTGTCAGGCTGTGTGAAGAAGTGGAGGGTTTCGGAAGAACCTTCATGTTTGGATCACAGCCAGATACGTATGAACCTAGAGGGCAGGGATCAACAAGAGCCGATGAGCAATCCGAGGCACACGGACTGGGTGCGATTTTGGGGCGAACTAGCGCTGCGAATCCAAAATATTTCCAGCAACTTCGAGGACAAAGGGCATCTAGACATAGCGGCCGAACGCTTTAGCGAGGCGGTCAGATATTCCTTTTAAGAAAATTGGGAACTACGGACTCAGAAAGGGACCAAAAGAGTTGGCTGGTGGAATAACACACTGACTAACCTCAGCAACCGTGTGAGAAAAGCATGGCACAAAGTCAAGAATACCTGCAATGAGAAAGGCAGGAAAAGCTACGGAGGAACGCAAACGCCTCCAGAGAGAATACCACAAAGCACTGACCAAGGCCAGAAGCGACAGCTGAAGGCGCTCCTACAGCAATCTTGAGAAGGGGTCTAAGGCAAACAGAATCGTCAAGGTTCTTAGAGGGCATGGTGGCGCCAACATGAGCTGTTTGATCAGCCCAGATGATAGCTATATTTGGACCCTAGCTGAGACCCTGGAACTGCTTATGGATGAACACTTTCCGGGTTATAAGAAGCCTGAAATGACACAGCAGGGATCCAGAGAAACTGGAAATGGATATAAGCCCCGGGACTGGGCACTAGCTGCAAAAATTATCTATCCACAAGGGGTGAAGTTGGCAATAAGCACATTCAAACCTTTCAAAGCAGCGGGACCGGATGGTATCTAGCCAATTCTATTACAGAAGGGAATGGACATCATTTTAAGACCACTCACAAAAATACTCAGGGCTAGTGTTGCACTGAGATTTGTGCTGAAAGAATGAAGCAAATCTAGGATTGCCTTCATACCTGAAACTGGCAAAAACGGACACGTTAAGCCCAGGGATTACGGATCAATCAGTCTTACATCCTTGTCTTGAAGACACTGGAGAAACTGATGGATAGATTTATGAAGAGTTCGCAGCTAGTTGAACGCACACTGTCCCCCTCACAATATGCCTACAGGGCTGACAGGTCCACAGAGACATCTCTACATCCCCTTGTGGCAAAAGTTGAAGAGGAGATACAGGGAAGAGGATACGCACTAAGCATTTTTGTCGATATCAGATGTGCCTTTGATCGCACAAGATATGACATTATCACAGAAAGCATGTCGAGGAGAAGCCTTCTGGAGACCATCATCGACTGGACCAAGCACATGCTACAGAGCAGGACGATGTCAACTGCATGTGGCGGTGAAATTTTAGAGAGTTGCCCGGTACGGGGCTGCCCGCAGGGAAGAGTTGCATCTCCTCCACTGTGGTGCCTCATAGTGTATGACCTTCTTGGAAAACTAAGCAAGCAAGGATTCCTGGTGTATGGCTACGTAGACGACGTAGTTATAATAGTCAGAGAGAAATTTTTCGACGTACTACAGACGGGAAAGACTCGGTTATGCCCTAAAAATACTGGAGAGATGGTGTAGTGAGATGAAATTGTCCGTTAATGCGGGCAAGACGTCTGCCATGATCTTCCCAAAAATACGAAATCAAACGAATCGAACCGCTGAAATACGGGGGAGAGAAGATTGGATATGCAAGACGGTGAAGTATTTGAGGGTTGTGTTGGACCCCAAGCTTCATTAGAAACTACATGTGAACAGAGATTGGAAGAACATTTGCCTCCTTTCGGGCATGCCGAAAAGCCATGGGCGGTGACTGAGGACTCAGTTCGGGAGTCAGCCTATGACTCTATGAAATGATTCTTTCACCAAGACTCACTCATGTAGCGGTGGTCTGGTGGCCACGCGTGCAAAAGGAGGAAACTGAGATCCGGCTACGATCTCTGCAGGGTTATTTCCTGAGGGCAGCTACCGAAGCTATGAAAACGACACCGTTCGATGCCCTGGAGGTAGCCTCAAACCAGCTGCTTCTGGACCTTCTCACGGTGAATAAAGCAGAACATACAGATCATTTGTTTATTTGCCTACTGACTCAAGTGTCAGGCAGAATACATCCAGTCGAGCGCTAAATACACAAGACTGAAGTCCATGAAGAAACATCCCCTGAATAAAAAAAAATCGGATCAACAGGAAGTACCAGATCAGGAAGGCCTTCAAGACCTACATTCCTGATAGGGAGAACTGGAGAGACGTCAAGAAAACGCCTAGCGCCAAGGTGCTGCACTGGTACACAGATGGTTCTGGGTACGGGGGCAACTACGGTGCTGGACTGTATGGTATTGGACAGGACTATAGGGACAATTGGTCACTTGAGACACTCTTCACGGTATTCCAAGCAGAAGTATTTGCCCTTAATCAGTGTGCGATGCTTCTGAACAGCCGCTTGACTGCTGGTGAGACAATATATGTAGTAATAAATGAGTATCGGTTCTCGATCTTTCTAAATAATTGAAGAAACATATGTCTGAAGTGGGTTGTTTGGAAAACATAAATTGACATTCATTCTATAACGAATCGTGAAGACGAAAAGACGATTAATATTTTAAAGAAAAGTTGTCAATTATTATTTTCATTCCTTTCATTTTGTTTTCAATTAATAAATATAATTATTTAATATAAATAAATAACTTTATTTATTCATATATTAATTCAAATACTCTAATATCCTACATTTGGGGGCTCAGCCGGGATTTAGAATTATTAAAAATTTTAAACATATATGATGTCGTCCGAAAATAATAGTGTCAATGTATCCTCTGGAAGTTCATCAAAAACGTTCAATCTAGAAAAAGCAACAGTAGAAGAATTACGACAAAAACTACAAGAATTGGGTTTACCATTAAAAGGATCCAAAGCTGTTTTAATAACAAGACTGACAAAAGCTTTATCAGCAACTACATCGAACCATAAGAATAAAGACGTAAATAGGAAGAAACATAAAGATGAAAATATAAATCAAAATGAAGAGGTAAATACAAGTAATGACGAAAATGATGAAGACGAGAATGATGATGATAATATTAATGATGAAACAGTGATTCCCATGAACGATAATGATGAAGATAATGATAATAATGATGAAGAATTAATGTTACGTGAAATTAAAAAATTAACAAAAAAATTATCCACTAAAAAAAAAAAGAGAAAAAATAAATTATATAATACATTAAGATCTCTCTTGAATAATGATTCAGAAGACGAAGATCCAACTGACGATGAAAATGAAGATGAAATGACACAAGGTCACAGACAAAGACGTAATATGTTCAATCGACATAACGTATATCAACGAGCGATGGTAACATTCAAAGATGTTGAAGAAACATTAGAAATATTCAGTGGAGATCGAGGTGAGAATATACGATATTGGTTTGAAACTTTCGAAGAAACAGCTGAAATGTGTGAATGGACAGATCAACAAAAAGTAATTTATCTTAAAAAATTATTACGAGGTTCAGCAAAATTATTTACAAGTCATGAATGTCGAGAGAAAACGTGGAAAGGACTTAAAAAGATTTTAATGAAAGAATTCACAAATACAACAAATAGTAAACAAGTTCATGATCAATTATGCAATATTAAAAAAAGAAATGATGAATCATATCAAGCATATGTATATCGAGTATTAGAAATAGCAAGTCATGCAGACATTGAAATTGAAGCAAAAATTCAATATGTAATAGGTGGAATTATTGACGATGAAATAAATAAAGCAATGTTGTATGGTGCAAAAACTATAAAAGATTTAAGAGAAAGATTATTACAATATGAAATTTTGAAGAAAAATGCTAAAGGAAAATCAAATAACAAATTTATAAGAGACGATAAAGGAAAAAAACAAGATGATAAATTAAACAAACAAGATATGACAAAGTTTAAACGTTGTTTTAATTGTGGTAACAAAGAACATTTAAGTATAGATTGTCCAGATAAAGCGAAAGGGTCAAAATGTTTTAAATGTAATGAATACGGTCATATAGCATCGAAATGTACAAATAGTGGAAAAACAACACAGAATGTTAAAGTTCGTTGTGATACATTAAATGTTGGAGACAAAAAAATATACAAAATAGTGAAAATGTTAGGAAAAAAAATGACTGGTATTATCGACACAGGAAGTGATTTGAATTTAATTCGTGCGAGTGCCTATATACAACTTGGAATGCCAACATTAAAAAACACGACTATAGCATTCGACAGTGTAGGCGCTATAAATCAACAAACATTAGGACGATTCAAAACGAATGTAACTATAGACGATTTACGATTCACATTTGACTTTGATGTAGTACCTGATAATTTCATAATACATGATATATTAATTGGTGGCGGATTATCTGAACAAGCAGAAATTCATGTAATAAATAAAAATGCATCATTGAAGAAAATAAATTCAATTAATAAATTCAAGAATAATAATGATGTCGAATGGAAACAAATATTAAATATTAATATCTGTGATGACAATCAAAATAAACGCAACATTTCAGTACAACATGTATGTAATCCTATTATTAGAGATGAAGTGAAAGAATTAGTAGAAAATTATAAACCAATAAAAATAAAAGACACAGGAGTAAAGATGCAAATGATCTTAAAAGACGATGTACCAGTTTTTCAAAACCCACGTAGATTATCAATAGAACAAAAACGACAAGTAAATGAGATCATTGAAGAGTGGTTACGTGAAGGTGTTGTCAGACCGAGCGTAAGTGAATATGGAAGTCCTATTGTATTAGTAAAGAAAAAAGATGGACGTCTGAGGTTATGTGTCGATTATCGGGCACTAAACAAAAAAACAATTAAAGATAGGAATCCATTACCATTAATTGAGGATCAATTGGATCGTTTACAAAATGCACAGATGTTCACAACACTTGACTTGAAAGACGGTTTCTTTCATGTTCCCATAGACGAAAATAGTATTAAATATACTGCATTTGTTGTACCTGATGGACATTTTGAATTTTTAAAGGTACCTTTTGGACTATGTAATTCACCTGGAGTATTTCAACGATTTGTTAGAGCAGTGTTTCGTACACTTATCACTAATGGAGTTGTTCTAGTTTATTTAGATGATTTAATCATACCAGCAATAACAGAAGAAGATGCATTACAAAAATTAAAACAAGTTCTAAAAGTTGCAAGTGAATATGGGCTAATCATCAATTGGAATAAATGTGAATTAATGGTTAAAAAAGTCGAATATTTAGGTTATATTATCGAAGCAGGACACATTCGCCCATCAGAGAGAAAAATTTCTGCAGTAGTTAATTTTCCAGAGCCAAAAACAATTCGTCAAATACAAAGTTTTTTGGGATTAACTGGTTATTTTCGCAAATTTATCCCAAATTTTGCATTACATGCTCGACCATTATCTCAATTGCTGAAGAATGGTGTAAAATTTGTATTCGGTGAAAAAGAAAGATTAACATTCAATAATTTAAAAAACTTTTTAATCAAAAAACCTATACTTAATTTATATCAATGCAATGCAGAGACAGAATTACATACAGATGCATGCGTTGAAGGATTGGGTGCTATATTATTACAAAAAAATACTGAAGATAACAAATTTCATCCTATCTATTATGCCAGTTGGAAGACGACAGCAACAGAAATGAAATATACAAGCTATGAACTAGAAGTACTAGCAGTAGTCAAAGCAATTAAAAAATTTCGAATTTATTTGTGCAATATTCCTTTCAAAATTGTAACTGATTGTAATGCTTTTGTATGGAGTATAAAAAAAAAAGATTTATGTTTGAGAGTTGCACACTGGGCATTATTAATTGATGAATTTAATTACACTATTGAACATCGTCCAGGTACATCCATGCGTCATGTTGATGCTTTAAGTCGAAATGCCATTAATGTATGTTTGGTACAAAAGGACCACAATATTTTAATTGAACGGATAAAAACTGCTCAAAACAAAGATTCTGAATTATCAAAAATAATTAAATTAGTAAAGAATGGACAAGATAACGAATTTAATTTAACACGAAATGGTGTATTATATCGAGAGTTTGATGGTAAAGAATTGATGGTGATTCCAAAACTGATGCAGTACGAAATTATCAAAGACACACATGAAGAAGGACATTTTAGTTGGCAAAAAACGGAACAAATATTAAAACGAGAATATTGGTTCCCAAAAATGACCGACAAAATAAAGAAAATAACAAATAATTGTGTCAAATGCGTACTGGTCAACAAAAAACAAGGGAAAAATGATTGTTTCTTAAATCCAATCGATAAAAAACCAGTACCATTAGACACTTATCATATCGATCATCTGGGGCCTTTACCATCAACAAAAAAAACTTATAATCATATATTTGTTGTAATAGATGGATTCACGAAGTTTATATGGTTATACCCTGTTAAGAATACCACTGCAGAAGAAGTAATCACCAAGTTGAGTCAACAATCTATAACATTTGGTAATCCAAGACGTATTATTTCCGACCGAGGACCAGCTTTTACTTCCAATATTTTCAAAGAGTATTGTAACACTGAGAATATACAACACGTATTAATAACAACTGGTGTCCCTCGCGCTAATGGTCAAGTAGAACGTATTAATCGAGTTATAATCCCAATATTGTCAAAATTATCAATTGAGAATCCTAGAGAATGGTGGAAACATGTTGGAATTATACAACAGATAATTAATTCAACATTCCATCGAAGTATTAAAAAGACACCATTTGAAGTTATGATTGGTAAGAAAATACGACGAAAAAATGATCCAGAATTGAAACAATTAGTTGAAGAAGAATTGTTAAAAATTTTTGAATTAGATCGCTCAGAAATAAGAGAAGAGGCAAGACAAAATATATTAAAAATTCAAGATGAAAACAAGAAAACATTTAATCGACGACGAAAAAAAGCTATTAAATATTCAATGGGAGATATAGTCGCTATTCAGCGTACACAATTTGGATCTGGTCTTAAATTATATCCAAAATTCTTAGGCCCATATAAAATAGTAATGGTGAAACCTAATGATCGATATGAAGTAAAAAAAATTGGTCAAAGTGAAGGCCCAAATTGTACAACTACGGTAGCAGATTTTATGAAACCATGGGGTCAAGTATTGGATGATGTAGAATTAATTACAGAAGAGGAGGATGAGATTTCATCTTAAAAAATTACTTACAAAGTTGATAATAATTAAAATAATGTATCAAGAATGATACATCATCAAGATGGCCGAGTGTAGTAATAAATGAGTATCGGTTCTCGATCTTTCTAAATAATTGAAGAAACATATGTCTGAAGTGGGTTGTTTGGAAAACATAAATTGACATTCATTCTATAACGAATCGTGAAGACGAAAAGACGATTAATATTTTAAAGAAAAGTTGTCAATTATTATTTTCATTCCTTTCATTTTGTTTTCAATTAATAAATATAATTATTTAATATAAATAAATAACTTTATTTATTCATATATTAATTCAAATACTCTAATATCCTACATATATATCTGGTCTGATGGCCAGGCTACCATGACAGCTCTCTAGAAACCCACGACCCAGTTGCGGCTGGTGTGGAAGACGATGAAAGCTTTTGAAAATCCGGGACTGAAAAACAAGGTTATCTTGGCTAGGGTCCCTGAACACATTGGAATTCAGGGTAATGAAAGGGCAGATGAACTGGCGAAGAAAGGGTCAATAGCTGATACCGATATAACGCCAGTCGGGATACCTTACATCACTGGATTAAGCCAGACCAAGAGTAACTTCCGACAAGAACACTCGAGACGCTGAGGAAGAACGAGGAGTGCAAGACAGCCAAGGTAATCATGTTCAGTCCGTCGATAAAAATGGCAACGCGATTGATCTCCGTAAACAGAAGGGAACTGAGCATCACGATTAGACTCCTCACTGGCCATGGACTATTCAAATCTCATCGCAGAAATATAGGGGTTGGCAACGATCCTAACTGCAGAGTTTGCGGGGAAGATGGAGTGGACTGTCTGCATTCATTATGTGAGTGTCCTGCATTAGCAATGTTGAGGTTCCGTCGCTGGGGAATGTCATTTCAGAAGGAGGACCAACTTGCGTATATAGGGGCCGTCGAGCTACTCAGGTTCGCAACTAAGGCAAAACTAGTAGTTTAAGCGAAGCCTCGGGAAACATGGAGCTACAATAACCCACGTCACAAAAGTGGGTTCGGTGGTGCTCAGTGTGAATCAATACCACCAATCCGTTTATTAATAATAATAATAATAATGATAATTGATTCACGAGAGACATCATGATTTGATTATCATATTTACGATTATTTCAATATTATTTTGCGGATTTTTGTTCATTATATAAATTTACTATTATTATTTCCCACAAGTTATTCACTGCGGATTTTATTTTATTTGTTTTTTGTGTTTTGTAAGATTCCTCCGAAATTTTTGAGCCATTTCAGGCAATCGAAGTGGCATTCCTTCATCAAGGACAACGATAGGGGTGGTTGGTTTGAGGGACAAAACCGAGCGCCGTTACAAACTATATATCTCAAAAGTTTCACATCATCGTCTCACTAGCTCGTGTGTCACAACCTTGAATTGCCACTCTCAGCGCGTCTATAGAAGTTTCACTTCAAAAAATGTGTCATGCGTGGAAAGCGAACCTCGGATAAAACTAGTTGTAATAGATCGCTAGCCGGGTGGGAATGGGAGCCTAGTCCCCACCAGGAGTTACACATGGAAGCATTTGTATCTCATAACAACTACGGCTCTCTCTATAGCTTCGTACGCATAGTAGCAAACATGCAGGTAGTTTTCATGTCCCAAATATCACAAAATAATATTTGTGCAAAAATATTTCAAAACCATGAATCAAATATAAATATATATTAAGTATTTGGAAAACGAGTAATTTACACCACAAGCTATGGAAACACCACCCACCCAACAAATAATTCTGATACATTAGGTGCAGACACAAACATATATACTACCTTCATTGCTGAAGAATTAGTATGTACGCAAATTCAGTTCGAATCATTGGAATAATTTTGTTTTATTTTTTTTTAAGTGAAGAATTCTTTTGGCACGTTAGACACTTTTTGGATGAGGTAAAAACATCAACTCGGGTGATCGTCAGATTCTACATCGTTATATAGATATACATATTATACAGCTACAGACAATATAACATATATACATACATTGTATAGCTCCCTCGTGCAGCAATGTAATAGAGTATCGTGACGCCTGCACAGTAGAAATGTTTCCCTTTCGCACTGAAAATCCATAGGCTGTAATTATACGCTTACTGCAGCGTGGAAAAAATATTTTCAGTGTGCAGGATTCACGGATGCTCCAACACATCACTGCGCTCGTGTGCTTCAGATATATAGATTCAGCCAGTGTGCGTCTCATTTAATGATATTATATGCGTTTCTTTCAACACAAGAGATTACTATAATTACAATGACATTGAAAGTTTCGAAAGACCTGCAATACCAGCATGAGAAGTAGCTGTTTATCAAAATTTATCTGATTCAATGCACATGTGCACATCAGATATGTATATTCATGTGAAATTCTCTAAAAAGTTTCGCGTTAATTTGTCTGACATTTGTGTTTGTCATTGCCGATCGGAAAATGGACGATACGTAATGAATGTTTCTGTTTGTATTTGACCAGGAAAATCTATGCGGGTGATACAGAAATTCATGTACGAAAAGTCGATTATTCATCATGAGGAAGGTTCTGTGATACTTGGAAAGAGATTCGGTACAAAATATTACGAAGAACCCATGATTTCAAGCGAAGATTAATAGTGATATAGGTAGCCTTCTGGACCAAGCTGTTTTACTATCAGAACAGCATCTCAGCTGGTGAGGGTTCTGCTCCAACTCAGTCGGTTAGTCAGGGTCACCGACCGGCTCCGTACTATAGTGCTGTGGATTCAAGTGATGATGTTAACAATGGAAATAGTAGGGGGTAATCTATTGTTATGTGATGATGTCATCAATGTAATGAGTGGAAGGTAATATTAAGCGTAATCGGTGATAACCATCCAGACCATTCATCATCAATAAGGTTTAGAATTACCATGCTTTTTTGTTCCTGGTAATCATTGTTAGATGATGACTTCATCATTCGGAGGAGTGGAAGGTAATATTATGCGCAATTGGTGATGAAAAAAATTGGTGGTATCGGATTACCACGGTTTTATTTAGATCGCCGAAATATTTATAAATGATATCAGATGAATGCAATTCATTAGGTGGGAAATGTTTTCAATGAAACCACTCCTTCGGTCATTTTTCGGTAATTTAATGTTTTTTTATGCCATCTCCAATGCATATGCAGTTTCTCATGTATCATATCTCCATAATTTCATAGATGTAAAATGAAATATTCATCGTTCAAATATTCTGTCATTAACAGGGTGGTTTAGGATTACCACACAGTTTTGTTTATTTCTATGAAATATTAACTACAAATTTTTTCAATGATGTTTTGGGCTAGTTGATACGTTATGAATTTCCTGGTAATCTTTTGTTTTTCTCCAACGCAT
Organism: Microctonus brassicae; assembly: GCA_918226075.1. Taxonomy (NCBI): domain Eukaryota; kingdom Metazoa; phylum Arthropoda; class Insecta; order Hymenoptera; family Braconidae; genus Microctonus; species Microctonus brassicae. Next base: position 3,304,840 of record OW445486.1, on the reverse strand, counting down.
ACAGCGATTACAAGTTCTTTGATGATATTTTGTCCATCATCCCACTCTTTGCGTTTCAGTTCATCATAAGTAGTGAGGGTGACAAAAGTTTAAATATCATCACACTTGTGAATTTAGTGAGTGAAAAAACAAGTGATGTTGAATAAAATTAGTGAATGAAGTTGAATGAAAGTATTCCAAAAAGTATATACAACGATTAAAAAATAATATGTAAGTAAATGAAGAAAATTCTAATCTAATATATATTTCACAATCGAATATAATTTTTCTTCCTTTGCAGAAAAATGACTCATGTATATTATTCTTCACATAAAGCAAGTGGACATCTAATATATAATGATTACAACAGTTTGATGGAGACTATCATTGGTGAGATGAAAATTTTGCCCATATTCATGGGAGCTATGAGGGATATACACGATCAGAAATAATATAACTAGTTTCTCAATAATAGACAATATATTGAAAATATACTGGTTCAAAAAAATTAATATTGAAGGTGATTGCCATCCATGAAACGTTGATTATTATCCTCCATTGGCATCCATTGAGATGGAGATGGAATGTATAATTGTGTGCAATGATAGTTATAATAAGGACGATGATGATGACAATGATGACGATGATGATGATGATGATAATTGAATAAATACTGAATGTTTAAAATATATTATTTCATTTTCTTATTAGAATCCATCAGTTGTTCATACATAAAATGGGTTATGAATAATTTTATTTAATAGATGTCTTATATTATTTTTCGTACAGTACCACTGATGGGTTTATATTCAACTATGCGATCATACAAGATTAAACAGTAAGCGGATCTATTGGCGGGAAATTGAATGAAGGATTCAAACTCAATTCCAACATCTACTGGTCCAGATTTAATATTTTTATTCTGCTTTGAGCAGTCGATAACAATGAGAGGCGCTATGGTTGCAAATTCACTTTCAGTTAACATGGGATCTGCATGTTTTCCATAGTACGACGGTTGAAAATTCTTGTACATGTCATACAATACAGCGTATTGATTGTGATAAAAATCAATATTGAGATTTCCATATGGATATGAATGTGAATTGAAGAATACTCTGGTGTCGCGTATGTTGCTATAATTAAAATGCCTGTTAATTCTTCTTGCTGAATTTTTTTCTCCGCTTTGAAATCCGAGAATGATGTAACAGGGTTTCTCCACTTGCGTTGTAGTCTTGACAGCTCAAACATTTTTCATTGATGATGGCAGCAATGGATTCTCCTACAATTCCCAAGTAAGAAAGCTCATAGGAATGGTTGGATCTCTTGCAATATAATGCAAAAGTTAAACTTGTTGTATATCCAAGACTTTGATGTAAGGTATCAACCACTCAATTTTTTCGAGTATATGTTTAACATCTTCCACTGTAGTTTGAACGTGAGCATTCACATCTGTACTTGTTTGTGAGAGAATCAATTCATGCTTGGTATTTACAATAACTTTTCCATAATCTTCAGCAAATCCCAACAGTGAATTCAGTGAAATACTGATATCAAAGTAACCATTAGCATTGATCAATTCAGTGTCATCCGTAGACAACCATCCAGCATTTTCCGAAGTATAACTTTGCTCTGAACGCAATGAAACATATCCTCTCATGAGTGATGTTATACCAACATTTTTGCATCGATCAATTTCAATGGCATTCAATTCATAGCGTATTCCTCCAAATAGATGACAAGCAGTTGGATTGACGAGTGTTGTAGTCGCGACTGCGGTCAAATCATCTTCAGTTAGTCTTCCACAGATATGCAATGAGCTCTTGCTCGGCAATGAGCACAAGTCCTGATGTTGTACTGCAATGCAAATTTCATCATTGTTATTGAAGGTCGACGATGCATATGGTTCATGGGCATGACTCTCATAATGTGCAGCAGATTCATCAAAAATGATTGGTTTTCGTATTGTTGAAATTTTTTCATGATATCAAACAGCACAAAATTTTATTATTTTTCACGCAATTCTAGACCGAGACTCTTCAAAAGTTGAATGTTCTGATATGTCAGGCGTGCGCCTTGTCTTCGATGACTGATGAGTTTTCAGCATATTCCTCCACTTTTATAGCTTCTATCATGAATTCTTGACGGTGGTGCTTGCGTTATTGTTTCCCTTGTATCATACACTATCCCCATCACTTCATCGATTTCAAATGTAATCTTATTGTTATTACTTCAGTGCGAAAATTCACCAGATGATCGTCTCGATCGACTATTTTGAGTTAGAGATGTTGTATTGCCTGCACGGCAACTGGCATGTAAATGACATATGATGGAACTTCAACGATCTCATACATTGGTAGGACACTAAGGAAGAATTCATGAATCGTGTTCATTCTATGTTCATTGATATGAACACCCGTTGTAATGTTACACCTAACACGAAATGCATCAACTTTCAGAATTGTCATGGGTAAATCTAATTTGTGGGCTATGTTGGGCATGAAAATCCGTTAACAAAATCCAAGTAATTGTTCTATGGAGTTCTTCGCTGTGAAGTCTACGGCATGTTTACATTCGATTTCACAACATAGTTCATTGTTATTAGAATTGAAGTTTGGAGCCACATCCGGTAAGGTCCTCTGTGGATAACTCTTAATGTCCTCAATCTCATAGCTGCCTGTGGGTATGGGGATAGTGCAATATTCAATTAGGTTATCACTCTTAATATCAACTAAGCGAAATTGGTTGTTAGTCGCATCGATATTGGGAATTGAGTTGCATGTTAGCAATTCAATGAGTCCTAATACATGATGCTTTTCCGTTGACAGTTCAAATGGTGAAAAATATTGAACCTCGAGTACAGAGGAATGCCCAGTCACTGCTAATGTCACATATCATCCATGACGGATGTTCAATTATCAATTACACATTCATTTTAGAGTTGTTTATTCAAAAATTTCAAGCATAGATGTCCACATATCAAGGTCTTATAGTCTTGATATTTTCCATAATTATATTCTAGCCTACCAACATCGAAATAACCCATTAAATCTTGTGGAGGTCGCAAATTGCCAAAACTATCAAAATACGATATATCATTGTTTTTCTTTTTATATGGTACCCAATGTGTGCCGCGAACATTCTTATAATCAGGATTGACAATGGCTGATTCATATTTCCGCGGGCTGGTTGCCGGCAAATTATTTCACATGATGTGACGATTTTCCCAGTCACTATTAATTTTTCATTATATATAAGTCGTTCACTGAAACAGACGATATACAGAATGAAAATGTTGAGCCGAGAAAGTAGACTAAAATACGAATGACGTATGTATGTTTTAATATAATTGTAAACTATATAGAGAAATATATGTAGAAATTACCTGGGCACACGAGGAGAAAATAAAAAAGAGTCTTCATACCCACCAATCATGGATAAATGATAAATGCCGTCTTGGAGATAAAACAAAAATTATCATGAGAATTCCACACCACTATAACGGAATATACATAATGCCCAGCGATCTGCTGATCAATGCGCGTGGAGTGCAATCGATACAATATGTGCGCCAACCAGCCAAAGGTGACAGCACCTCCCGGACAAAGATGTTGGCACACATGGAGAATACAATGCCGAAAACAGCTTAGAAATAAATTGAGGTAAAATAGACACTCAGAATTTAGCTGTAAAAGTAATAAGACGTGTGCCCATTGTCGATTGACTAAAAATTTGTTATGAATAATTGTTGCGATTGAAAGCGATATCGTTGAGTATGTGTGATAGTTGTTAAAGAAACTGTAATTGTTGCTGAAGTGAATTTACATATTCTCGAAGCATATTTCTGTGAGTAAATCATACTTTATTATTTTTTGGGTCCATCGCCACGTGTTACTTGCCTTGTTCAGCGGGCGTCCATTTTGGATTACCAAACACCGAATGATCGGTCGTATGATTGAGTTTAATATTAATAAGAATATTGTCGATGTTGAGAAGATTTTGTTCATTATAATTGAGTATAAATCATTTGCGTAAGAACAACTGTATACTGGATAATCGAACCCAGTCGTTGAATGAGTCTGATATATTATTATTCCATTCATTTGTAAAATACGCCATTGAATGCGAATATTACTTTTTAGTATCATTACTTCCTTTTCACTATTCATTAATTATTACTTTATTTGAATCAATAGACGTTATCTTGTGCTTGTAAAATTCATTGGACGATTCCTTTCGTGGTCGTTTAGTTATATCATTTCCTATCATTTTGAATAATTAACATAAAAATATAGGTACACGAAAGTGGCATCCATTGTGTGCTGTTGCTGTTGGAGGTAATTATTATGAATAAATTTAAGGGCGTGGCGCCTAGAAAACGCCTCGTCACAATGAATACCTCGCAAAAATATGGGATACGCATGAGTTTTGCATATTTCATAAGATCAGCATCAGTTAGCGCTCAATGTGATATGTTCACAAGTTTTTTGACGGTCTCAAATGAAGACCCATACCCCTCTTATGTGGTTTCAGATACAATCCTTTCCCCAATGCCATATCCTCTATCTTCATATTGTGGCGTTTGTTCTCCTCTAATTGACGTTTTGCTGCACGCACATCATTGACAGCTTCGGCAATACCAGCAGTATAATACCCCACCTGCCGAACTTCCAATAGCACTGACCCCAGCTAAAATGGATGAAAGTAATCGCAAAAATTCTCCTAGTTTCGATGGTACAGGCAAAATGCGTGACGGTGAGCCAACTTTACTCTTTCCGCCGGCTTTCTTGACAGCAGCACGTTTACCATTCAACGCTGACTTGAAAATATCTCCATCATAATTCTGCTTTGAATTTCGTTCTTCTCTCACAATTTGCTTGAATGATGTCATGGACTCCTTGTTTTTTTTTCTCTTTTTCACTTGTCCCTTCTTCCTCCAAACCGGGTTTTGATTTCAACTTCATGATATTAGTTACACCTAAAGCCGCCACCATCTCACTAATATTTGCGTTTTTATCGAGAACACGTTCCAAAGCTCTTTTAGCTAGCACTTCATCAGCCTTTTTTCTTCCAGAAATATCATCATAATACTTTGAGTATGCAATATCGTGATCCTTGCATGCAGCATCGAGAGGATTGATTCCTGGATCACCACATGCCAATCTCTTTGATAATTTGGTGCCAGGACCACAATATTGATAGCTACGAATATAAACTCCAAAAAAAAGCTTATTAATAATACTGTTCACGAGACCTTCACCTTGAATATTACGCCTCCGTGGCGACATGTGTACCTAATGACAGTCACTGGACAAATGGTCAGAAATCATGGTATCGCAAACATATATAAGAAGGCATCTCTTTATGATCAATAGTTTGTTGATGTCATGATGACACGTAAGAAATAACCGGCAAAGGTTAAATTTAACGAACAAACTACAGCATTACCTATCATGGACTTCGATAATCAAATGCCAAAACAAAATATAAAGAAACGCCATGGGAAATGGTTGGCGAATAGTAAACGTCCAATTTTTTGTGGCCTATCGAATTGTGGTAAAACTAATGCACTCTCAGTACTCATCACACACCCGAATGGCGTGAGATTCGAGTATATCTATATCTATTCGAAATCACTCAGTCAACCAAAGTACAAGTATTTGGAGAGTATATTGAAACAAGTGCAGGGTGTTGGATATTTTTCATTCAATGAGCATGATGAAGTTGTGAAACCAGATGCTCAACCAAATCCCATAATGATTTTTGATGATGTCGCATGCGAGAAGCAAGACAACATCAGAGGTTTCTTCTGTGTGGGGCGCCATAGAGACGTCAATTCGTTCTATCTTTCTCAAACGTATACACGTTTTCCCAAACATCTAGTACGAAACAATGCCAATTTGATGTTGCTGCTTCAACAAGATGAAATAAATCCAAAACATATCTATTATGACCATGTCAATACAGACATGACATATACACAATTCCGGGATTTATGTTTGGCATGTTGGAATGATAAATATACTTTCATGGTAATTGGCAGACAGTGATATTAATTGCGGGATGTACAGAAAGGGATTTGATTCCGCTGTTTTCCTCTCCCTTTCTCTTTATCGCTGACACTTTTGCCCTTCCGTTCTTGTTCCTCCTTTTTTACTCGTTTGTATCAAGCTGAGCTTTTCGAACGTTTTGTCGGTAAAATGTATGGCAACGATTGTGGAATTTTATTTTATTTCATTTCATAATTATTCATGCATTAAAAAATGAGATTGTGGTGCAAAAATACTCAAGAATATACACCTATGTACATAAAAAACATAAATAAAAATAATAAAAGTTCATGTGCAAACTGATAAATTGACATGTGGAATTATTTTATAATTATCAATGCACGTATGCAATTTCAAAGGGTGGTTTGATCATGTGTGGCTTCAATCTCAGTACTTTATATGATGTGTGACGTCAATTGATCGAATGTCGCTGCACTAAATTTTCCACGAATAAATAATTGAATATTACGTCAGTTCATAATTCAATACCATTCCTCAAGCTCAAAAAATGAATAAATAAATGAATGCGCGAATGGATAAAAATTCCCAAATAATATAAGCTGAAAATTATTCATTGAAATCAAAAAAGCTCAACTGTAGCATCAAAACAGATTACACATGGAGCCTTTCGTTGAATGAAATACTCAATATTTTTCTCTTGAGATTCAAGCGCAAAATTACCGGAGCTTCCTGAGTGCAGCTGACCAATTAATGTGTGTCAGAACAAATATAGAAATTCATCAGGGATTACCATCGTCAGTGGATGATGAGGATAGATATACACAAGAGATAAACAAATGTAGATGAGAGTATCAATTTCTGTATACTATGATTTGGATTGTCGATGTGGTAACATTTTCTTAATATACTCTGTAACATTGAGGATCAATATGAATATAAACGAGCATAGCCTTGTGTTATACTTGTGCCTGGTGGAATTGTCCAAAATAGGACAGCGCAACAAGTCCAAGAGGGGATAGGTCAACCGACTAGGCAGTCAATTGGTCATGAAGAAATCACTTGACGTTCGACCATTGATGACTATAGAGTTCTTCTTTGTATCACGTTATCACACTAGTATTCAGTTTGAATTATATAGATTCTTTGTGGACAACAGTCCGATCTTTACTCAATTGTTAGTAAAATTTGTATTTAATTATATACTACATGGTTGGTACTTGTAATTTGGTGAATTATTAACTCGACAAGTTTCTGACGATAGTGAAATCAACTATCTAGACAATCCAATTAAATATTCAAAACATAAAAGAAGTGTTAGAATTATTTGAGTGGTTCTCCATGATTACATTGTGGTTCCCGTCGCTTTCCGAACTTAGAGGGTTAAGTGTTCAAGAGGTCTTTCATCGCTGTCCAGGAGGTCAGCTATTGCAGCATAGAAGGTTCAGTTCCCAGCCTGTTTGGATTCCCTTGGATGGTACTCATTCACTAAGATCAAGGTTCATCGTATTTTAAGTCGTCCTCTATTAGTAATATCGTCGCTTGGGTGAGTTTGCATATTGTGAGGGATCGTAAATAGATGAAATATTATATACTTCATTTTGTCGTTGACAAGCCATTTTGATGTTTTCTCCACCAAGGCAATTAAATGAATGAGAATACAAGATCTTAATTGTACCAGGGTACGGGATCTCCACGGTGAATCTCTGACCTTGAAAAGGTTCCAAGTCGAGGCGGAACAGTGGTTCTGCATAGCCGTATAATATTGCAGTGGCGCCCAACAATTGCTCGAGTCTACGACTTGTGATTAAAGAATACATATTAAAATTGTATATCCGACAAATATTGGTTTATTAAATTCAACTTCAACACGATTCAACTTAATGATCACGATATCTTTATCAAAAATAGTGCAGATATGAAAATTTGGTTTCGCAATGAGTGCTCGTGAATCAAACCTTCCATCCCACTTTGTCACCAATTTCTTTTCCTTGTGTTTTCGAACATTCTCCATAGTTTTACTATATGCTGGATAGATCATCAATTTGAAAAATCCTTATTGAAATTCATTTTCTGCTTTTTTTCTTGAATCAGTATTCAAATCAATATATGGTTTCAACCAAGGTGATTGTTCGAACTTGAGGATTCTATGTATCTTACGAACCTTCATACCCAAACTCAAACATTGTTTCGAATTTTCATAATAAATTATATACTTTTCTTTGGGTAGAAGAGTTGTCATCAGTTTCGAATTTTTCCCCGTTGGTGGTATAAAGTGTTGATGGCACAAAGGTGAATCACTGTGTATATCATGAAGCTCTTCAGGGTATATCAAGTCAACTTCAAATATATAACCTAATGATGAATCATTAGAAATGTTTATAATGTCATTTTCATTAGTGAGTGCATTTTCAATCCACTGAAATCCACCAGAGGGTAAATAATCACTCATAGCTGCACCATGAAGATTGTTGACATCAAAATACATGAGATATGATTGTTCTTCATTTGGATTAAATTCATCACTCATGTATTTATTATTCGCTTCGGCATAGCGATTTGAACATTGAGCTACACCATCTCTTATGCCTTTTTCAATGAATAGTAACATTTCTGCATTTGTTAAGAGTTCTAATTTCATATTGGTTTATTTGAGCATTGCATCAAAAGCTAAACCTGGTGCTGTGGAGTAATGTAATGGATCTAAATTGTATGTTGAGTAGAAACTATGTCTGAAATTTTCGAAAATATCCACTAAAAGTGATACATCAGTCTTGAGGTAAAGATCGGAATACTTTCCTAATGTTCTGATCTTAAATTTATCTCAAATCGTTTTTGCATGTTCATCATCATCATCTGTTATTCCACAATCATTTAATCTTGAAAAAAATTTATCTTTCATTGGCAGATCTGTCTCATCAAGTTTTTCTCAACTATCAATATATTCATGAGGGAAAATACCTTTTCTTGTAACTAATTTTATTGATCATCAGATTTATAATACGTCCGAGTGATCACTTTATCATCATCATTTATGTTTCATGATAATTTATCAATGCTGCTTGCCATGAATCTGTATGAGTCGATGAATCGTAGTGATATTTTGGTATCTTTCACTTTTTTACTGAATGAAATATATTTTTCTTCATTCATCGGTAACAAAAATAGTTCTTCTTCAAAATCTTTAACTATTGATTTGATCAAAAAGTGTGAATCGTAACCAGATAAATTGTGAAACACTATGGGAATATAATGAGGAACTTGATAATTCTTATTGCAACTTTCATGAGCTGCACCACGATACTCTCCAGTTAGATGACAATGATCACGATGTTTTTCATCAATTTTGTTGAATGACTTTCCACATATATGATACAATCGTGCGTTGTTATACTCATGCTTTTGTTGAATTGTCAGTGTTTTCATAGGTTTTTTATTCTCGAAAATCTTATTTACTTTTATTGCTAATTCATGCAATTCATTGGTGAACCATTTGATACAATCAATATTTCGTTTTAATTCGAACTTTGATAATGTTTCATCATATAAACAGTGAACATTATATGCAATCCTATGTGGAATATGTTTCTGAGATCCATTCACACTTGATTCCAAAATACATTCAAGATCAACATAAAGAACAAATGGTACAGATTCTTTATATTTATGATTACTGAATAATAAAAATTTTTGGTGTTCTTGTGGTAAAATGACTCGAAGTGTCTTGTTGATATGTTGACAATCCATTTTATGATTTTCATAAGCATTGGATGATTTGAAGTGACATAATCATCTATCACAAATGAGGGTGCATCGTTTAGTACTTATTTGTCTCGAAACTAATCGCGAAAGATTGCATATTCATGCTAAATAATAAATTTTCTTGGATTTTTCCTCATCACCATCATCATAATCACTTTCAATATGAATACCAATCATCAGTAGGTGAATTGTTGATTCTCGACTATTTAAACTTTTACTTATATAATATGGAACTATATCACTTTTTTCTCGATTTTCATTCTCAAGACCATATACATCAATCGATAACATTCACTTTGATATTATTATTTTCATGCATTGTTTGTTTCACTTTTGCTATAAAAGTTTCTTCTGCAGCCCTTGAAAATGATTGCAAATCAACATGCTTAATGTTTGTGATATACCCGTTTTAATTCGTCCATTGAAAACTGATTGCAAATCGTTCCACTCTATTGTTAGGTCCCAAGTGACCTTTTTCCTCATTTCTGACATCATGCGCCTGCGCTTTGTCGCAACGCGCTTCTTTCAAATAAATATTCTCGCATCTCGAAACATGTGCTCATTTCAGTAATTGATCGAATTATTTTAGCTCATCGAATATTCTTTATATAACATAATACTTCATTTATTTTATGTAACAGTAGCTCTTAGTTCAAATATAGCTATTTTTAACCGATGTCACATAAAAACTTCCCACGAAAATCGCCTCACGATCAAACAAAAGAAATTAGAACCGCGAATAACTTTTCCTCACTAAAATGCTCATTTTGTATAACGAACGAAAAATGAAACTTAACCAAAACTTATAATAATTCAATCCTTTGCTGTTTCCAAGAAATATTGTTAAAAACATTAGCGCATTGTGAAAATTCCCTACTTATCGAATCTTTCAACCAACAGGATTCATTTTGTCATTGTTAACTAGAAATCAACCAATGAGAAAAAACGTTTTGAAACTGCTGACAAAAATATTCAAAGGTAAGTAGAAATTCGTCTATAAAAACTGAAGCACAACGAATCTCATCAGCTACTCGATCCACACCATCAAGACGACTGAGCTAGTACTGGATCTACAACTACGACTATATTCGGTGTTGCTATAGTTATTTAATCTACATCAGTTCACGAATATCAAATACGACTTATATAAATTTTCAATCAAGTTCACGAATACAATAATTCACAAGATTATTCCAATTCAAGTTTATAAATCACGAAATTCAGTACATCCAGTAAATCCAATGATTCATAATCTTTGTGCTGATTATTTTTTGTGATGCTAAACAAAATCTGTCATTAGAGAAAAGGATAAACTCATATATATAACGTGCGTTAGAAGAAGATAGTCGTGACCTTGCAATAATGAAGGGCAAAATGATAGAGAGTATTGAAAATAGAAGAAAGATGCTACAGTACCCGGTGCCAGAAAGACAAATTTGCGTAGATCATACACACATTGAATAAGGACGCTGAACAGACGACGACGGCCAGTACTGAATTTTTTCATCGTGAAAATTGTGAGTTTTCAACTTTTCACTTAAAATATCTTTCATTATACTGCACGTAGGAAAAAAATAAAACTTGTTTCATCTCATGATTTTGATACGAGCTTTCGATTGCGCCTACTATGTTTTCGCTAAAATTGAGCATTCATGAGATCTCCATGATCGTGGTCTCCTTCAACTTTCCGTTTCGCATACCTATAGATACAGGATTCGTATTTTTGCTTCGCAGTAAACTCGGTGCGAGACACGTGTCTTTTGATACCTGTAGGAACAACTGAAAATATTCATATTTAGATGTGTTTAGATTCAGAGTGATAAAAAATTTCGTAATACATATCTCGGACTGTGTTATATTACATGGTGATAATTTGTATTTACACTTGCTATATAATATCAAATTACAATCACTCACTCGAGTCGAAATTTCGTTCCTACATTAGATCTTTCTTCTCCTTACTGTATCTCAGTTGTACTTCGTGGGTCTTAAATAATGACTTCCCAATATCTTTCATATCCTTCACATCCATTTGAACTTTAATATCTTCTTAGTTTTTCTAACTCATCCTTTTTTATACTTCTATCATCATCCATGTAGGTACAAGAAGGTACAAGTTACGAATCACCAAATCTATTCCTTATTTGATTCATATACAAAATTATCGGCAGGTTTCGGCCATTGCGTACTACAACAACGTAATAACAAAAAACAATAGGCGGCTTCAAACGCCGCTGACGCTGGTCGGCCAATGTTATGTATGTGTTTTATCTTTTTGTCGGTTCATACGTTGCATTGAGCTTTGTTGAATATAATATAGTATTTAACTGTTGTGTAGATGATGTTACGTCCCAGTTGTTGTTGGACGTGGTTTTTTTAAATCAGATTTATATTTATTTATTGTGCTAGAGGATCATTGCCTGCCACTACTATGCGTAGCTGAAGCATGAGGATGTTATAGGTGAATTCGTGATATGTATTTGGATTGATTTGGAGATACGACTACTTTAGAGTTAAATTTATTGAATTAATAACGCAATTGAGATATGATGTTTTACAATTATTGATTATCGAAGTTGAGTCTTGAAAAGTTCATATTTATTTCGTCATTGTTCATTCCAAGCTGCAACTGATGATCTTCACTTACACTTTCACGAATGATCACTTATGATAATATAATTATGATAGAAATGATTTTATGAGACTTCAGTTTGAACTTGAATATTGAGACATAGAGAAAGTAAAATGGTTAATTATGATCGAGATAACAGAAGTATGGATTTAGTAACGATATTAACTGTTTGGATGTTGAATCAAGACTGATGTTATGTGAGTAAAAAGATATGGGGAAGACAATGGTTCCAAGAGTAAGATGACGCGTTCTCATTCAAACGTTATCTCACGCAACTCTAGTCACCGTTTTTGGAAAACAACGTTGGCATGAAATTGATATTGGAGAATATTTTGATTTCGAATTAGCTTTGAAATAAAGGTAGGTGCTGACAGCAGGATTAGGTTTCCGTTGAAAAAGAAGAAAGAAAAGGTTTCTCACAGACGAATGATGAATTTGCTTACTAGTTATGATAGGAAATAAATCTGACATAAAAATAATTATTACATGTTCTGAAGTGCGACAAATGAGAAATATTTTAATATTGGCGCGTTCGATGAATTGTTTGTTGAAGTCGACTGGGGAGAAGAGGGAATAGCCCAGTTATCTTAGGGTTCAACCTCGGAATGAAACGGAATGAGCTGAATTTTTGTGAAAACCTTTATTTTGGCATTCTAAGTGCCATCTCAAAAGTCCTCTATGGTCACGTGTGAGACCATAGGGGATTTTGATCCAAGATATTTGTTATGTCATATTCACATCTTGAAGTGGAAGAAATGCAAACATCTCCCACTTCTAAGGTCTTGAAAAAGACTAAAATTAAATGGCTCAAGTGCTTAATAATACCTTCAATTCCCAAAAAACGAGCTATATGCAGGCCTAAAGTAGGAACAAAATTTCGTCTCAGGTGAGTATTCATACATTGTTAGAATAGTAGAATGCCATACTAATTATTATGGAGTAAATTAATCATATAATACTTTTTTATTATAAGCAATCCAATAAGTTTGTGTATTTCATACTAGAATTCATTTTCACTCTAGTATCTAAAAAAAATTAACTAGGTAAAAATACACAATAAATTTACAGAGATCACTATAAGAACTTGGTAATAAACATCCTTCAAATTTTTAGGTTATATTCCACTTGATTTTGAATCTTTTCAAATACATATCAAGAGACACGGTAGTGTCTCACGCCAAGTTCACTGCGAAGCGAGACACTACGTACCGTGTATCCTCACGCGAAAGTTCAAGTTGTAGGAGACCACTACGATGAGATCTCATATATGCACAAAATTTAGCGGAAAAATAATGGGCGCAACTGGAAGCTCGTGTCCAAATTACATGATAAAACTGATTTTATTTTTTTCCTACGTTCTGTATTACAGAAGATATATTGAGTTAAAGTTGAAAACTCATGATTTTCATGATGGAAAAAATTCAGTCCTGGTCTTCGTTGTCGTCTGTCGGGAATCCTTATTCAATGCGTGTATGACACACGTAAACTTGTCTTTCTCGCTCCGCTTACTGTAGTATCCTTCTCTTACTTCCATTACTCCCTATCATTTTGCCTTTCATTATTGCAAGGTCACACAGCGTTCTCCTTCTAACACACATTATATCCATAAGTCTGCCTTTTTCTCGCATGATAGATTTTATTCTTTCTCTGCTCTGACGGTTAATTTCAACACTAGTCAGAATTAATAACGAGAAACATAATATTATTATCATTATTTCTCTTCAACTCTAGCAGCCAATTTCAATACTAATTTGAATATATTTGAAGATGATGAGTTACTGACGAAGCACAGTTATAGTAATAATATAACAATAACAATAACGGATATTCAGTTTTTTCAACTGACATGACAAAATCTGATTCATTTATAATAAGGACTATTTTATTTTCATAATAAATAAAAAATACATGAAATATCATTCAAAAAAATTATCTAAATATCGTACAATTTAATGTTGAAACTTTGAATCAATTTTGGAAATTATATATGAGGATCATCATTTCATACAAAAAAGTTTATCGATAGACTGATTTATATTCTATTGACCCAGATGAATTTGTGTTTGCATGTAAAAGATTTTTTAGATAAAATTCAAATTACGACAGATTTTTATATAGATGATTCATATACATTTTTCATATCGTTTATTGAGCGTAAATCAGGAAATATCGACCATCTCAGAAAGTTTTAATTTTGATTATTGTAGTTGTAGTAAAAAAAGAAGTGATATCAAAATCAAAAAAACTTTTTTAAAAAAAAGAAAAAAAAAGGCACCAAGTTCTCATATGACAAAAAAATTTAATTGCAAAAATTACTTTGGAAAAAGTTACTTTGAAAAAATTACTTTACAAAAAAATTTGATATCAGTCATTATTGCCAAGTGCACGATATAAAGTTATAATCTAGTTATATTTTCAAAAATATCCTACTTTTAATATGAACATACTTGGCGCGTCCGAGATAAGGGTAACTGACGATGTCAATCATACATAAAATTTTAACTGATATAAAATCCATCAACGGATCGGACGCGCCAAGTACGTTCGTATCAAAAGTGGGTTATTTTTGACAATATAACTAGATTATAACTTTATATTGTGCACTTGGCAATAATGACTGATATCAAATTTTTTTGTAAAGTAATTTTTTCAAAATGACTTTTTCCAAAGTAATTTTTGCAATCAAATTTTTTTGTCACATAAGAACTTGGCGCCTTTTTTTTCTTTTTTTTTAAAAAAGTTTTTTCGATTTTGATATCACTTCTTTTTTTACTACAAGTACAATAATTACAATTGAAACTTTCTGAGATGATCGATATTTTCCGATTCATACTCAATAAACAATATAGAAAATGAATATAAATCATCTTCATAAAAATCTATCGTGATTTGAAGTTTCTCTAAAAATTTTTTTAGACGCAAACACAAATTCATCTGGATCAATAGAATATAAATCAGTCTATCAATAACCTTTTTCGCATGAAATGATGACCCTCATATATAATTTCCAAAATTGATTCAAAGTTCCAATATTCAATTGTGGAATATATGGAGAATTTTTTTAAATGATATTTCATGTATTTTTCATTTATTTATATTCGTTATTCATACACAATTTAGTTAGTGGAATATGTTACAAATTATGATTATTGTGTTCATTCGAATAATAAACATACACTCTCGAAAGTATTTTGTGTATAGCCTTAATAATAATAATATACATACAATCATAACAGAATATGCATTCAATGAATAAAAAGTAATATTCATTGTTGATAACGATTCCATCAAACATATCAACAAATTCAAATATATGATATTTATATATAATTATTATTATATTCTGATTTATACTTGATAAATTGATATAAATTTTACCAATAATAAATTTCCAATATTATTGCTGCTATATCTGTGTTTCGTCGGTAACTTATCCTTATAAATTTTCAAATTAGTATTGAAATTGACCGCTAGAGTATAAAAATAATCATCATTATTATAATATGTTTCTTGATATATATTCTGTCTAGTGTTAAAGTCGGCCGCCAGAGTAGAGAAAGAATAAAATCCTGTCATGAAAGAAAAGGACAAGCTTATAGATATAACGTGTGTTAGAAGAAGGCAGTTGCAAACTTGCAATAATAAAAGCCAAAATGATAGGTAATTTTAGAAATAAGAGAAAGATACTACAGTACAGATTGAAGAGAGAGACGTTCATAGTATCATACACACATTGAATAAGGATGCCTAACAGACGACGACGAAGACCAGGACTGAATTTTTTCCATCATGAAAATCATGAGTTTTCAACTTTAACTCAATATATCTTCCGTAATACGGAACGTATGGAAAAAATAAAATCAGTTTCATTATGTAATTTGGATACAAGCTTCCAATTGCGTTCATTATTTTTTCGCTAAATTTTGCGCATATATGAGATCTCATCATAGTGGTCTCCTACAACTTGGACTTTCGCATAAAGATACACGGTACGTAGTGTCTCGCTTCGCAGTGAACTTGGCGCGAGACACTACCGTATCTCTCGATAATATTTTATCTTGAATCTCACACAAAATTTTTATCTCCCAAACCATATCATCTGGAGTCGATATATCTACCCTTTTTGAGAGTGATTAATGCATAATCGGAGTTGAATCGAGTCACATGAATAATGTGATATTCTAACATCATTTTCATTTTGAGTTTTTGTGAGAAAAATTTTGACACCAGTAATGAGTAGGCTTTCACAAAAAATATTTAACATCGTATAGATCTTGAAATTTCTGTCTATAATATTCGATTTTTTGTTATTTCATTCACAATTTCTGTTCATCATTCTGTTGCTCCAAATATTTTGATATTAGTATATTCAAACTCTACGTTTTTTCAAAATTTACTCAATTGTCAACTTTACTCATTATTCGGTAGAG
This sequence comes from Microctonus brassicae, assembly GCA_918226075.1. Lineage (NCBI taxonomy): Eukaryota > Metazoa > Arthropoda > Insecta > Hymenoptera > Braconidae > Microctonus > Microctonus brassicae. The sequence goes on along the minus strand of OW445486.1, from coordinate 3,288,032 downwards.
GAAAGTGTCCTGAAGCGAAATAATTGGGTAAGATGGCATTTCACGATTTCAAAATTCCCACTGAAATGTGGTCTTGGCATAATATTGCTAAGGACGCGAAATCACTTCAAGGAGTATCCACGAAATTTTTGACATCATTTGCGGTCAGTTGTATACAAGCATGAATGTTTAAAGTTACTCTTTAGAAAATATTTTTCTTGTAGATAAACAAATGAAGTTAAAATAGTCGTGAAAAGTGGAGATTTTCGATGAAACTATACGTGCGTATTTATAAATAGATTATATTAATACATTTTAATAGTTAGAAAATTATGATTTTGTCTTCAAGTACAAAAATTAATTATGTTTTGTAAAGTGGTGCTATTGATCTAAAACGGAATGTTCGCCATTTCAGACTGTCATAATATACCTTCCTCAAAATCTAAATGTGAAAATAAGTGGATTCGATGCTGTCAGTGCAAGCAATGGGCACATGTGGATGGTGCTGGTGTTCGCCTAAAAATAACGACATCTATATGCGATATTTTTGATGAAACCAAATAATAGTATATTATTTCATAAGGAGGGGAATTGTTATTTCTCAGGCATGCCTAAATTCGTCCTCCGAACTAAGTGAGGCGGGTAACAGAAGGCAAGTCATGAAAAGTAATTTCTCCACCAAATGAAATATGCTATTTTTTTTTAAACGTACCATGATGAGGCCAACTGAGGTGGCTGCGAAAAAAAAAATTATAAAGTTGTTGATTATGTTTGTTGGCAAAAAAAATTTTTCGACACATAAATATTCTAACATTAATCGGTGAGTATTAGAAATGCATGCGTTTAATGTAGCGTTTCCATGCCAATAACACTTTTCCCTCCGGCGCATGATTTAACTGCCGATATAAACAAAGTTGAACATCTCTACTGTCGCCTCAGTACAATAATGGCCACATTATCGTATGTTCGAAAAAAAAATATATTTTACTTCATGAAGAAAAAAAAAATTCCAATCGAGTTTCTATATGTTTACTTTCTGTCTTTCATGTTTGATTCAATTTCAATGTGTTTTTTTTTTTCAAATTTACCATTTTACCCATAGTAGTGAAGGTAAAATGATAACTGACAGTTTTCATGATTTTGAGAAATGCAATAAATTGTTGAAGTGAACGGTATTCTGAGTGTACCAGTATGAAAGCAATATTTCTGATGTTTTAGAAAAACATTTAACTTTTACCCAGTGGTTTGTAGTTAGCGAGTACTAATCAATCAAGAAAATGGTGTTCCATTTTAGGCCACTTTCCCATTGTGGATTTTTGTGTCGATATCCTTGAGCTCCAATAAATTTAATTCATAATGAACTGTACTCATTCATTTGCGATTAATTTGATATATGTACATAACTATACTATTAGCCCAGTAATTTAAGCTAAAAAAAGAGGTCAACCTCAGAATCAAACGGAATAAGCTGAATTTTGAAAAGAATGTTATTACTTTGACGCTGCCAAACGACGACGGATTCTTACGGAACTCAACGAGATGAGATGTTTTTGAAGAATAGGAAATTTCGATACATACATACATACATACATACATACATACATACATACATACATACATACATACATACAGTTTTTTTGTTTACATCCCTACTTTCCTCGACGAAATGAAACGTAACAAAGTCTCATTTCGTCGAAAACTGTCAAACGTTGCATTGAATTAAAAATAAAAAAATAAATTTTGAAGTTTCGATATCTCGAAAACTAAGCAAGGTATCGAAATTTTTTATTTATGAAAAACGTCTTATCTCGTCGAGTTCTACAAGAATCAATTGTTATTTGGTAGCGCCAAAGAAAAAACATTTTCCCCGGAATTTTTGTGAAAGCCTTTGTTTTGGTATTCTAAATGTTGTCTCAGAAGTCCCTTATGGTCACGTGTGAGCGTCCTTAGATATCCGAGGTCAAAGGTTACGAAAATCAGTTTTTGGGAAATATCTCGCTTCCTTTGCCTCGAATCGTGTTTGCATATATTATAAAAGTTGTTCATTTTTCGTTTGCAAACCATTTATAATATTTGATCATTTTGAGAGTTGAAAAAAAAAGAAATTTCAGCTAGGACCAGGTCGATTGTAATATGTATACATATATTTCATTCGTTTGTTGAATCAATTTAACATACAGCTTCACATTTTGAAAAAAAAGACTATCGATGGAAGTAGAACGTGGATCCCCTCTATCAACTCTGAAGAATTTCCACTGAGCTTTTCAATTATTTTTATGTTTATATAGTGATATTGTATCCATGTATTGTATATTCTCTTCCGAGTTACATATGAGACTCAATCCTATTCCTATATTGGATGTGAAATTATCAAAATATTGAGTCCAACATTTAACTAATGTTGCTGTTTGAACTGCATACATAATCCCTGTTAAATTCACGAACTATTATCGTAAATTTTGAAAAGGCATTTTCATCATGTTATATTATATTGACGCATCCTTGATCATCGAGACACTCTAATCACTAAAATGAGTTGAATGCAACCAGTGACATAATGTTTTGATGATATTCACGTGTGTCGTAAATGCACATAAAAATTCCAATAGGCAATATTTTCATCACAAATATAATAGATTTTGAACTGTATACATTCACGTGCTAACATTCTTTGTTTCTTTGCTTGCTTTTCGTGGAAGGCTTTAATTATCATCAAAGTTTGATGTGCGATTTTATTGATTGTGTATGACGTTTAACATGATATTTCCATGATAAGTAGTCGATTTGTATCACGAATCATATTCTTGTATTAATCATCAATTATCTGAATTTCTTGATCTTACCATATCCCAAAGTTATATTCGAAGAACATGAAATTTGGAGAGTGAGCCGAGTGATTAGAGGCACGTCAAGATGCTACATACCGAAAATATGCGAGAAAACGTATGTACTGCCTCCTTTCTTGTACCAACCGATTAGTATTATTGAAAAATTGACTCACCTTGGGGGCTGCTCAGATAAAACTCGTGTTCATAGTCACGTCTGCAAACAGGTTGACCTTGTCTCAAAACATAATGCGCACCTCTTGGTAATGTTTGGCCACACATACAACATGCAAAACATTCCACGTGGAATACCAATCCAGCTACTCGTAGTACTAAATCTGAACAGCTAATTTTTTCTAAACATCTGGCACACTTTATGCCGAAAATTCGTTCGTAATCACTTTTACAATAAAGTTTCAGATCTCGAGTGAAACAAGACTGAGATAAAAGACATCCACACGCAGAACACGCCACACAATCTTCGTGATAGCTTCGGTCCGCAACTTGCATGAGATACCGATCAACAATTTTCCTGCCGCAGCTTACGCAAATTGCATCAACTGATCCAGATTCAGTCTTCGGTGGTGGATCTGAAAATAAATCATCATTTTCAATATATCACCAATCACGACATTATATAGATCGGCATATCATAGTCTTATAGTAAAATCCGTCTTCTCGTGAAAAGCCTAGGCATTTCATGAAACCCCGGCATATAGTGTCCTGAAATATTATCACGCCATCTGCCGCGGCTTTTCACAAAATGCCAATGACTTACCGTCATATTGTGAATTAATAATCTTCACACGATCTGCCCCATTTTAGAAGTCGGCGTTTTGTGAAAAATCCGTGCATTCTTTTATAACTGTATTTATTAAGTACTTCGTTTTATTTAGCTGATAAAAAAATATAAAAAAAAAATTAAACTCATTTGTTTATTAAAAATATAAAAAATTTATTGAATAAAAACAAGTAGACAAGTTTAAAAAAGAAATAAAACACAGAACATTTACTACTCATTTGTAACATATTATTCTTGAGTATAATGGTACAATGTATAATATCTACTTATTAACACAAGAGCCACTCTTATGACATGTAGAATTGCATTGAAGCTTTGCCTCATAACATTGGCGTCTATTGATTTTACACTGCATCTTAGATGGTTGACATGTGCATTAAAAGTATCCCTGACCTTTATATAAAGATTGAAGAGAAACAGCTTCCCGTAATGGAATAAATTTACTTTCACATATTTGTCCCAATGTAACGAAGGCCGATGTAGCTTTTTTTAGATCTGGTTTGCTGAACCAAGATTTTATTATTCCATTAGAAGTTCCCACCTGGTACACACTGTTTTCAATATCAGTTATGACACAAATAATGTTGGGAGGGTCTGCTGGGCCACGATCAACTTCCTCAATGTTAAGTAACATACAGACTCCTACTTTTGAATCGATTAACATTTTTTTGGTAACTGGAATCATTTTTTCTGCATGCTTTTTTTGTCCTTTAAAACATTTGTCCTGTTGTTCCTTGATTGAAATTTCCGAGAAACATGAATTACATGTTGCTTTATTAACACAACATGTATAATGAAATGGTATTTTACATACTTGATATGAAAAATAATTTTCTGTAACATCTTCTTTACAAAAATTACAATGTATCATAACGATGGTTACATTATTATATATATTATTATTTATATCTTCAACTATGCATTCATCATTTTGGGAATCCTGAGGCTCGAGAGGATGGATGGTCACTTATTGATTTGAACCCTCATTAGGCGTTATTTGTTGTTCATTATCTCGTATAAGGGAAGTGTCCTCACAATCATTTTCAGTTTCCTTGATAACATCATTATCTTTATCATACTCACAGCCATAGATGGAAATAATGTCATCAACTAAGTTTTCCATGGACCATCCTTTATTAGGCAGGCTCATCGTGGAAAAAGAAGGTGTGGGTGAGAGTTTGGAGAGAGAGATGGAGGAGGGGAAGAGGTGTAATGGTGGAGATGGGCGTAGGATAAGGTTAAGTTAGTTGTAAGATGTAAGAAAAAAGAAAGTGAGAGATTGTAAAAAGGAATTGTAATCCCAACAGAAATCAATAAATAAATAATAAATACAAAAAAAAAATAAAAACTAAGTTCTCCATCTCTTCCTCAGTTGTTATTCCAATAATTGAATACCATGACAAACCGATTGATTTGAAAGCATGCTTTAGCTCGGTTCCGAAAACTGATTTGAAAGGGCTCCGACCTATTACTCTGTGGAAGAAATTATTTTTCTGCCACTGAACAAAATTACAACCTATTGACCATGATGTTGATTTATTGTCATGCATCCAAGCTCTCAACATGTTTTCTATGTCCTGGTTCACTCTTTCGATACTCCCCTGGCTTTGTGAATGACGGGGTCTTTCATGCACAATTAAAAGTTCGGGCCATAGATTAATTACCTCAGTTATAGTCGAATTGACGAACTCACTACCATTGTCACTTTGGAGAATAGATGGACAACCAAATTGCAAAAATATTTTTAAAAGTTCTTGTGCTACTTCAACAGCTCTCATGGATGTTAAGGGTCGAATCTCAACATATTTAGTTGCATAGTCTTGGTGATTTAATATCCATTTGAAATCACCGTCAGGAATTGATTGGAAATCAACCAAATCCACTTGACCCCGTGTCATAAAATTTTTCGACATGATTGGTTTAACAACTACTTAACTCATGGTCTCATTTTTATTAGACTAGCATGCTTTGCAGGATTTTAGAAATAACTCGACACATGGTCTTGAAATAAAACAGCTTTGCCGAATAATGCTAATCATTTTATCTCTGATAGACCCATGTTCACAAATAATATGAATTTCTCGTAACCTATTGTAAATTTCTTCCTCTGTAATCATATATATTAAAGCATCACCATGGTCTTGTACTTTTTTAATTACTGATTTCTGTTCATTTACACACACAACATCGTATTTGCGCAATAGATAATAATCTCTCTTGGTCTTTGAAGCTGTCTTAGTGGTGTAAATTTCTTCAGCGATCTAAAATATAAAAATAAACAATAAATGTTAATTTCATTAAATTGACATTTAATCATACTGATAATAAACTGAAAATGAATATTGTAAATAGGTTTTAATAAAGTATTTGAATTATTCGAAAGATTTATATAAATTTTCTGGTACTTGTCCAAGCATCACATAACTTCAAAAATGATTTTCCTACTTACCTCATTCAATTTCTGCTTAGTGTAAGGTCGTTTATTCTTTTTATCTCCGTAGAACATATCATAATGTTCTACGAATAATTCATTTTCCTCTTTTTCTGACATGATTTCAAGTTATTACATCAAATTATTACTGCAAACATGAACGGCCTAAGGAATGCACCGATTTTTCACAAAACGCTGACTTTTGAAATAAGGCAGATCGTGTAAAGATTATTAATTCACAATATGACGGTAAGTCATTGGCATTTTGTGAGAAGCCGCGGCAGATGGCGTGATAATATTTCAGGACACTATATGCCGGCGTTTCATGAAAAGACGGATTTCACTATAAGACTACAACAGATGGATATCTCTGTTACTCACGAATGATACATATTGCTACGATTTTTTTAAACTCGATACAAATATCGTCGAATAAGTTAAAGGAAGCTGCTCCAAGAAAAGAATAACAAACTGTCATAGGTACTTTAGTCCGTACATTAATAATATGAAAATTAGAAGTATTTTATACTAAAAAGATCTTCTTCTCCAAGTCGATAGAACAACAGTTTTTGAGGAAACTTAATTCAAACTTTTCAGAATTAATTACAATCTTGACCTCCATTTTTTTGGAAACGTTTGCTCCCATGTATTTAAAAGGGACATTTGGAGATACATCCCAGATTTAGTAGGAAAAAATTTTGATACGGTGTTGCGTCCAGGACCCAACGGAATTGCGCCCACAACGCAAAATTTATCGATTAGTCGAAAAAGAAATGATTTTGACAGTATTGCCAAATTTCTAGTAATGATGAAACGTTCCAACAGTCGAATGGAATTGGGTATCAGTAAAAAACGCAACCCCTGTTAATAATCGATGGTTATACAATTTATTTATATTTTATTCATTATACGTACTACATTTATGATAATCATCGAAAAAACGTTTGAGACATAATGATTTTTCGCATCATGAACAACGAATAATAGCAATATTCTCACATTCTGAAATATCGCAGTGAGACTGACAATCATCCCCGACTGGAAAATTTACAGGATTTACAAATGTGTCTGGTTTAACCACTGTATAACCCTTTTAAACAAGAATTTCGAAAAAGATCGACATATCGTGGAGATGAAAGTTGATTATGAGTGAATAATTGTAATTTGATCACATTATTTTTCAAGTGTCAATTCAAATTATCATCATGTATTATAGCACTGTTCGAGACATTTTGTACGAAATTTTTCCACACTCACTCGAAAAAAAATCTTGAATCAAGCCGCAATTCCCACTTGACAAAAATAGTCTCGATGAAAGTCTGAAATATACTTGACTCAAGACATTACACATGTGTTAAGTTAAATCAGTCGTTAAAAGGAGTAAGTCGAAAATAAACTTGATCCAAGTTTTTTCTAGTCTTGATTCAAGTCGTTCTTTGAGTCTTGATTCAAGTTGTTTTTAGTCTTGATCCAAAACTTCCTAAATCTTGATCTAAGATTTTTTTAAACTTGATAAAATTTTTTTTAATTTTCAATAGGGATTGGATGAAATTATAATTACTCCCTATTTTCTAAAAATAGAAATAAAAAGCAGAAAATAGATAATTCAAAAATGAGTTGCTACGTTCTGGTTGGTATTGGACGTATTTAATTTATTTATTATTTTGGTAAGGGATCGTACTCACCACTACTATGCGTAGCTGAAGTGCATGGGATTGTATAGGTGAATCAATGATCGATATTCGAAAGGATATGGAGACACAAATACATCTAATTTGTAATTTATTGATTAAGGCAACTTGAATATTTACGATTATAATGTTTGCTGATTGAATAACTAATAAAGTCTTGAACAGTTCTTATTATTGATTCACTTCACTCACATACTTACACTTATCGCACAAACTTATTCTTAATTCAAATCTATTTGACAAATGTAACGGATAAGCTTCAGAGCTTATCTATTTTATCGACTGAAGATATTAGCGTTTATTGATTTTTACAATGATTGATTAAGAGTATGATTTTAAAATTTGGAATGATCGTGTCTGGTCAAATAAGATGTTGACGAGTTGGAGTGACCATCAAGACTGCCTCATTAATTAGTCCAGTGCAGTTAGGTATGAAAAATGAAAAATGACGGAACCCAATCACTATGAATGGATTTCAATAATTTTTTTTTTTTTGGAATCCTCATGCTGTGTACTAAAAAGTTTACCCATTAAAAATTTGTGCAGTTTTGAAAATTCGCCAATTTCGAAAAAAAAAAATACAATTTCTGAAAATTTCAGTAAAAAGTATTATTCTCGGAAGTTTTTAATATTTCTTTTATGGAAATAATGACTGTTATAGTGTTCGAAGTTGTTTATAATAGATTTCTAAATAAAGAAAATTTATGAATGAATTCGAAAATGGCAGAATCTACGATGAGCGAAATAAATCAATGAAAAATGAAATGATAGGTACAATAATATATCGATTTATTATAAAAAATAATTTATCATCAACACATGCTAAATAGTAATTAACATAAATTTTAATTACGTAAACAAATGAATCAAAAAAATCAAATGAATTTTTATTCAAAAAATAATCGTGAAACTTATTAGTCATCAGTGTTTTCGTTTTCAACGTCATTTGTGAATATTATTCTTGGAGCATTTGAGCAACTAACTCCTTGGCATCGTAAACATGCTATAGAACAATTTAAACCACTTTTGCGGCATCTGCAAGCGGAACCACATCCAGTTTTACATGAACAAAAAATCATTTTTAATAAATTTTCAGGAGCTGGTGGTCCGCGCATAGTAATTGGTACTAATGAACAATTTGTTTTTGTTCATCCCCATTCTTGTGGTATTTTATCGTGTCCCATCCATAACTGTACTTGTAAATATACCCTTTTCATGTGTTCGAATGTAGGTATCAATGACGCCAAGTTGACACAGGTTTTTTATTCGTAGCTTTAAGAAACGATTGGTACCGGATAGTATTATTATCATTTTTATTTTTAGGAGCACCATATAATGCTAAAATGCAAAGAATACCCGATTGTAAAATATTGGTGACTTCAGCATTTTTATCAGTAAAAATAAAAGCAGCATCTTGTAGATCTGTACCATTTTCAAATAATTTAGCGAATTTATTTTTGCCTTTCTTGTAGAACGCTGAAGTTGTGTCACAGCCAGTCAAAGCATGTAAAAACAAAATATGTTTTTTTACACATTGGTAATGTTGCATCTGAACTTTTATTAGAATAAATTTTTGCAGTTACCGATCCCTTTGCTGGCTTAAGAAAATATATTTCTCGACGAAGAGGTGTTGAAGCAGTTAATAAAACTAATACATCAATATCTTCAGAAACAACAACAACATTTTGTGATTCAATATTAATTGCTGTATGTATGATTAATGCATTAGCATCACCATCTGCTTGACACGAGAAAATATTGTTATCAGCTAGTTTCTTCCTTAACAATTTGAAGAGGAGATATGAATAATCGAGGACGTACTGCAGACATTATTGCATGAGCTATGGAGCTGCATTTAGCTTCATAAAAAATTGTATTCTCAGGTTTACTTTTTTTATCAGACATAATTATTTCTGAAAGAATAAATAGAAGTGTTGGCGGAATAGATGCATTGATATCTTCGAACATTTTATCACTTGGTGGATATTGATCATTGCGTACAACTACTGTTCGAATATGTCGTCTGATAATTTCGCCAGCCACCTTCAAAATTCTATGTTCTTCATCGGTTTCATTTTCTTTTCTCTGATTATACCATGCATTTGAGAGGATTTCATGGTGTTTTTTTCGAAAACAAATGATCATATATGCACCAAATTTATTTGAGAAAATAATATCATCTTTGTACTGCGATATTAATCTTGCTTTAATAGTTTTTTCATCGGGTATGCATTCCAATGTTGGGATATTTTTCAACTCTTGCATTGAAAATTGACAGTCTTCATTCTCTTCTATATATTGGTATATTTGTTTCATTGCTGCATCTACTAGTAATACTTGCGGATGAATTTTTTTCTTTTCTTCAGGTACCTTATGAACTGAATTCTTCAATGACAAATAGCAATCGCCATGATAACGTGCCTTCAATGCGACTAAATCTATTACACCAGATATTCTCTTGTGAATTTCGCGGCAATAGTTATCTCGTTCTACTTTTATCAGCTCCAAAATTGTGGATTTCATTTTTTTGTTATCAACTAAATGTATTTTTCGCTGTACATTTTGATTTCGTTTTTTTTCTTTCTCATCAATAGCTTTTTCTCCACAAATAAAACACAATGTTTCCCAATCGAAGCCGCACAATGATGAACTTCGCAATCTTTTTTTGATGGAGAAAGATTCGTTTCTTTTTCTTGTTTTTTATAGGCTCTTATATATTTTTGATTAATATACTTCTGCCGACATGATTTATGTGCATATACAACTTCACGCGTATTTAAATATTCTAATAATCCATCGTTTCTTTCCCCGGAAGCTTGTTTCAAAGTTTCCAATCCTCTTTTTATTTCAACAATAGAACCTACGTCACTAATGCTTTGAGCTCCAAGTAATTGACAAATGAAACACAAATTTTCCTCAACATCTGATGGATCAACTTTACTGCAACTATTCATAATTGAAAATTATCTACAACAATGAATTTCGGAAAAATCGATAAACGGATCTCTGGCAATTAAAATGATGAAACAACTAAAAATTCATGAATGCAATATTTTTACTTACAATATAATATTATCACTTCAGCAATAATTTCAACAATTGATGTTAGAAATATTCCGAATAACGTTGTCTGCATGGGCATGAACACGATACTGAATCGTTTTCGGAACAGAAAAACAGCTGCGCGCGTGATCTCCGCTACACCTGCTTCCCCTCCTTACTACCTTTATATACCTGTACTGCTGTCCCTACAATGCCTATTTTTCAAGGTTGTTTGCTGTCTTTTTGTGTACTTTATATGAAAGTTGAAAATTCTTGACAATAAAAAAATATATAGCTTGACAAATATGCACTATACTAGAACTAGCGTTATTTTAATGGAAACATACTAAAAAAAAATCATTAGCGCAAAGTTTCAATAGGTAAACTTTTTACTTTTTAGTATTAGAAACTCAAAAAATCCAGAATCATTCAAATCCATTCATAGTAATTGGGTTCCGAGGTATTATCACAACTGCACTGGACAATTATGGAAAGAAGATGGAAAGATTCATAAAGCAAGTTGATGCGTCTCTACAATAAGACGCCTTGCTCAGCATTTCAGGATATCGTGCGATGCAGTGAAATAGAAGATGAAATGCTGACTGCGGACTTAGGTTTCCAGTGGGAAGAAGAGTAGAAAAGTTTCCTACAGGAAATAAGAAATATTAACTTATTAGCTATTGGGAGATAATAATAATCATAATTACAATAACTTTTTTAATAACATATTTCGAGCTGTGATCACAGAGCGACGACTAATAAATGGTAGATTTGAATTTTTTTCCTATGTTATTTGAAAGTGCACATTCACGTGTGAATTGTGACACTTTTCAATTGTCCAATTAATTTATTGATTGTACAATAAAACTGGAATTCAATTTAATTCTAATATTGGTTTAAGGTATCGTTCGAATGATTAATTTTACAGCGAGAAAATTTCGACTTTAAACTAAGACATTCTCAGACTTGGATTAAGTCATATTTGGACTTGGATCAAGACATTTCGTAGACTTGGACCAAAACACTTCGTAGACTTGGATCAAAACATATCGTAGACTTGGTTCAAGACATTTTTAGACTTGAGGTGTTATTCTTCCATCAAGTCGATTTTCCGCTTGTATCAAGTCCAAGATTTTGATTATTCGTAAAAATATCAATAGTCTTGACACAAGTCGATTTTAGACTTGAATCGAATCGCTGAGACTTGATTTAAGTCCTTTTTTTTTTTTGGGTCCTCTGAATTCAAACACATCGAAAGGCTGAATATTTTCAGTTAGTCCTTCAGGTGTAATCATTGCTTCTATTTCTTTATCCGCAGGTTTGTCAGACTTCACAGAGTCAGGACAGTGCCGAGTCCATGAATCAATTAGTAACAAACTTTTTGATTTGACATTTGGGAAAAAATACATTTTTTTAACCAAATTTTGAAATGACCTAAAATGACAGCCATATCAACGCGAACAATATAGAATATTATATTTAGCATGATGTTCATATCTTTTATATACTATACATATTATGTTGTTGTATTTTTATTGATTCCCCTTGGGGTTACAATCTCTTCTTACAATCTTCCACTACTTTTCCCTCACACCTACAACTAACTTAACCTTATTCTACGCCCATCTCCACCATTACACCTCTGCTCTCCTCTCCTCTCCACCATTTGTTCCCTTCTCTCCGCCGTTTCTCCCTCCAAATATCCCCCACACCTTCTTTTTGCCACAATGGGCCTGCCTAATGAAGGATAGTCTTACGGGCTCATATTTTTTTCCGAAAAATACTTGCGCTCTGCCGAGATTCGAACCTGAGCCGTCCGAGTGCCAGACTTTTCGTCAAACCACTCGGTCGACTGGCCAACTTATATACTTCGTATATACCTTCATATTTCATTCTTATGTTTATTAGGGTGGTCCTTATTTGAGCTTTTTTTGAATTACATTTGACGATGGTCTTGAGTCGGTTCTAAGTATAGAAAAAAGAATTCAAGTCAAATTTTAGTTTCAAATATAATTGATATTAACGTGGCCCCGACAGCCAAAAATTTAAATGGGAATAACATGGGGAAAAATCTTTTGTGTCTTTCAACTATTGTAACTCATTAACAGAACAACTTCTTGGCAAGATCAGAACATATTTTTGTAGGAAATTTGATGCTCTACAAAAAAAAGAGTCTTATGATTTTTGCGTTACTTTACTGGTTCAAAAGTTACTCGAGGCCAAATTTGAAGTTATAGTCAATTTCATAGATTTCTTTATTTTCACCATGATCTTATGATTTTGAAAATGAAAAATATATCATAATTTATAATCTACACTATTTTTTTTTCAGTAAGCTTTCGGGGCGTGACGATCACCCTAATAAAACAATGAGTAAAAATTCAAATGATTGAAGAAATACCAATATTATCATTTTTTTCTCTTAAGTATATACGTCTTCTCATGAAGCATTCACATTAATTTTTTTTAGCGCGTCATGAAACAGTTCCCTATTATTCTTAACCATTTCTGACATATATTGTGATTGTTTTTCATCCTTAGTATAATATTTACAAAAATTTTGCATTAATTTAACTTCTCTTTCGGCACAGTCATTTACAACTGACAAATCATTAACAAATCTCAAGCATATTATGTAGTTTTCGTTTTCAGCCCCTTTAGATGTATAAATTCGCAAAAATTCGGTTTGTAACTCAAATCTTTCAAAAAATTTGATCGATTCTAGAGTTACAAAAAAATCAATATAGGTTATGAACGTACTATTAACTTCAATGGAAAATTGTTGAAGTCAAAGCTAATAGAAATGACAGTACAGATCATTTCATGTATGTAGTGTTTTTTTAATTTGAATCAATACTTGATCCATATTTTCACAAATTAAAATCAAAAAATGTCAAGCAATATGCCCGAAATGTCTTGCAGTATTTCAAAATTTGGAAAATACTTAGAGCTTATGTCAGTTCGGGAATACAAAATAAGAGAATTTGGCTCCACTAAAAATCTTTCAGAGTGACCGTTATGCCCCCGAAGCTAACTGAAGGAAAAACTAATGTGGATTATGAATTATAATATGTTTTTCATTTTTAAATCATAACATCATGGTGAAAATGAAGAAATCCATAAAATTGACTATAATTTCAACTTTGACCTCGAATAACTTTGGAACTAGTGAAGTAACGCAAAAATCACAGAACACTTCTTTGTAGAACGTAAAATTCCCAACAAGAATATTTTTTGATCTTGCCAAGAAGTTGTTCCGTTAATGAGTTATAATAGTTGAAAGACACAAAAGATTTTTTCTCATGTTATTTCTATCTAAAATTTTGGTGACTGTAGGGGCTGGGTTAATATTGATATTTGAAACTAAAATTCGACTTGGATTTTTTTTTCTATATTTGGAGCCGATTTCAAACCATCGTCAAAGAAAATTCAAAGAAAGCCCAAATAAGGACCACCCTAATGTACCTATAATCTGCATTCCTTTATGTTGATTGATTACAAATATTGATTATTCTGTAAAGAAAATCGTTGCACGTTTGGATTATGATACATTAACTGGGGGGAACTAGGCCACTGCTTCAAATGAAGTGTTGCACAATCCTATGCACAGACAAGTCTTGTGTCTAGAATTATAATTTAAAATATACTCATTGAGTAATTCATCATGGCAAGTGACTAGAGAATTAATTGCTGGTCCAGGAAAACAGGGTAGGAATTGTATCGAACAAATTTTCAAATTGATCACTGAGTCCCACGTACGAAGAGCTACTGAGTTGAGTACATCATCAGGTACGGTTGCAATTGTTATCGACTCAAGCCACTTCAATCATCCGTCATCGATTTTTGATGGAAGCGAATGGCTTTTTTAAATATTTACTTCATTTTGATGATCATTGTAATTTTAGCTTTATTCATGATGATTTCTGTAATTCAGTTCATCATTAATAGTACTTACGATGAGATATCAAAAAATCCAAGCCCGAAAAAATTCAAATAACATATGTGAATCAGTTGACATATTCAAATATACAATGTTGTTTCCATTGAAGATTGTAACTCACCACGACTGAAATATGAAATATTAATGATAATTTTTCGATAATGAACAAAAAAGACTTGATTTATGAGAAAAAATAAGACGATAGATCATAAATTTAAAAAAGTCGTGACATTAAAATGAAGCATGAGTTGATAAATGCTTCGAAATATGTAGACGGGATGACGTGAAATTTTTTACATAGACATGCAATCGAAAAATCAAAGCGATTCATCATTTTCACAATGCATTCACTTATAGATCACGAATATTAACTTGATGATATTTTAATTATAGATTTTTCATTTCATCTCCAATGTATTACATAAGATTGGATAATTTTCAAATGAAAGTTTCTCTGTTTTTGTTCGTAAATAATAATTATAGAACACGATGTTCGCGATTTTACATAATCATCCTTTCATTTATCATTTTCGTAATTCGCATAACGATAAAATTCAAATTGATACAAATTTATGAAGTGATTCATATAGGAATATAAATAAATAAATAAAAAATGAAAAAAAGTTTTAGAGCCATTGAGCAACAATATAAAAACAGGTTTTGCTTTGAAATCATCAAACATTCCAAGAATTATGAACATTATCAAGAAATCTCCACAGTCATTCGCATAAATACATGACATGACTAAATATTTGTTGTTACATGCTGATGGTCTACTACAAAATTCACTCCCACTATATCGACATGACTGAATTACAGTTTCATTTCATGTAATCAACCAGTTTACTAATAGCGCAAAATTGTCTCTTGTCTTGCATACTTATCACTTCAGTCAATCTCGCATCATCTCACTCCCCAGTTCATAGTGAACTTTTACGATAAATGTCATGCTGCATATATAAACAAATAGTCTGCAGAATATAGTGCGAGTCCAATGGAGTTAAGCGTAATCAACGTGTGTGCAAATCATAAATACGATAAAAATATAAATCAAATTTTTCGAAGTATGAAAAAACAGGTAATTTTTTCAATGTTGTTAGCAATTGTTTCCGTATTGCCATCGACATCATACATGATATTAGGAGTATTTCCATTTCAATCTCGAAGCCATCAAATGCTTTTTGATGGAATATCCAAAGGTTTGGTGAGAAAAGGCCATCAGATTGACTTAGTGACGGTTTATCCAACAACGAAATCATTACCAAATTACAAAGTTGTAGTGAATTTGCAAAATATAACTGAAAGTCTTGTAAATAAGTGGAATGTGAAATTTGCATCTGAGTTGGGTGACGATACTTTACCAATCATTGCATCACAGTATGGAAATGATTTATGTGAATATTTAGGATTACCAGAGTTGCAAAAAATTATCAAAAATCCACCTAGAAACCCTCCTTATGATTTGGTTATAGTTGAAGTAATTGTTTTACTACACTTATAGTGAAAACATTGCATATTATATATACAGTAAAAAACTTTTTGGAGACGTCCACTCAAAATTTGTGTCACCTGATTTTGATGCAGATTCGGTATCAATATTCAACACGAAAATTTAAGTTGAAACAAAAAATTATTTACTATATACAGTAAATCACAAAGTCACATAAATGATGTGTTGTTTCAACATCATTTTCAAATTTAATTTGTGATAAAAAAGTTTTAACACAAATTTTGAGTGGACTTCCACAAAAACTTTTTTGCGTATAACTACTCACTTATATCAAATATTTATTACTCTTGTTTTACAGTCATTTGGAGCAAACTGTTTCATTGGATTGGGCTATGTATTGAAAGTACCAGTAGTGATGGCAAGTTCAACGATTGATTTACCTTGGCTATCAGAGGCGTTAGGTCAACCAGATAATATTGCTTTCTTCCCAGCATTTTTTACCAGTTATTCTCATCCGATGACATTTTTACAACGCGTACATAATACCATTGTGAATCATATGAATCATCATCGTTTTAGGTGTTACATTGAAGACATACAAAATGCTCAAATGAAAAAATATTTGAGTCCTGACACACCACCATTATGGAAATTAGAAAAAAATTTTTATTTAGCACTTGTGAATTCATTTCATAGTTTGAATGGTATCAGGCCACTCACACCGGGTATTATAGAAGTGGCTGTTCTCCATGTCCATGAAAATTATGTTGAGCTACCTCAGGTAAAGATAGAAATATATTCATTAGATGATGAACTGTATTATCTATACTTATAAATGCTGTATTTCATAGGAATTAGCAAAATGGATGAATGAAAGTACAGCTGGTGTTGTTTATTTCACACTCGGGTCCATGGTTAATATTGAAACATTTCCGGATGTAACAATAAGAGCTTTAGTAGTAAAGTAAGGCGGGTTCTGGATCAAAACTAATCCGCTAGAGGCGCCACTAGGGGTTCTGTTCCAAGCTATTACATAATAGGGGAGGGGAGGGGCCCAATCTGCTTTACCATCGGGGGGAATCTGTACTGTAAAAGGGTGGTGAGAGGAGGAGAGGGACAGAGGGGGAGGGAGTTCTGCTTTACCATCACTGGTTCTCTACCATCCCCATGATGGTGCCTACCTTACCTGCGGATGGTAAACCCCAGGGTTGTTGTCTACCTTACCAACCACTCAACTGCGCACTTTGATGACTCATGTGTTTTTCAACGAAAAAAAGAGCGGCAACAAGTTCTTTGATGTTGTTTGACCTTCAGATTAAACTATTGTATGCGCATAATTTTTACTGATGGTTATGACTCATGTGTGTTATCAATAGAGTGAGGTTTCAGATTACCACGCTTCGGTTTTTCCATGAAAATAGCGGCTAAAAGTACTTTGATGTTGTTGGTCCGATTTGACCTTCAGAAAAAAACTATTGTATGCGCAAAAACGAAGATATCATGGCTCATTGTATGTGTCATGAACATTATAATCCCAATCATCATTGATTACAATAAAATTAAAAATTATTCACATTCTAATGTTTTTATCCTATATCAATATATCGTCCACATAGCTTATGCAGTATATCTATAGCGCATGAGAAAATGTTTTAAATCGATGTGTGGTATAGGGCTAGTATATCTATAGCGTGCCGGAGATTTCTTTAAGCGACGCGTGGCATAAGAATGTTATATCTATAGCGTGCCGGAGATTTCTTTTAGGTGACGCGTGGCATAAGAATGTTATATCTATAGCGCGCGACATAGGCAATGCGTATAGTAGTTTATTCATTCTGCATAAACAATGGTTGTTGTGCACGCAGAATTGGAGTATGAGAGACTATGGTGGGAAAATTTGATAACATTCGCCGCTGATATAGTGGCGAATGAAGATTTTCGATGTTTATTATCTAATTTAAAGTAATGAAAAACTCAAATTTTTTAATATTATCGAAAATTTTTTTCTTTATTTTTGAAAATATTATTTGTCATTGAATATTTATGATTACAATTTATTATTTTTTTCTTATTCTTATTCTCCATACAGGAAGCTACAAATTCTATGATGTTGTTTGTCCGATTTAACCTTCAGAAAAGTATTGCATGCGCATAATTTACTGATGGTTATGACTCATGTGTGTTATCAATAGGGTGGTTTCAGATTACCACGCTTCGGGTTTTCCACGAAAAAAATAGCGGCTACAAGTTCTTTGATGATATTTGACCTTCAACTCCCTACTCTTTTGCATTTTGCTCTTGTATAAATAGTGAAGGTGGTTAAAGTCGGAAGATCATTCTACTTGCAGATTTTGTGAAAGTATAATAGCTCATTCGAAAAAAAGTGTTAGTGAAAAATGTATGACAAGAAGATTTCTGAGAATCTCATCGAATCGATGAAAAGTGCCTATGAAGCACTTCTCTCGATTGATTCTGATACAACAAATGATTCGTTGATTGCCACCTGGGAGCGGATCAGTAATGAAAATGTTCAGTGTTTAAATAGACTTTTGATGACGGCACACCTGACTGTGGCTGAGAAATCTCACATATTGACAACTATTGCGCATCTCAAATCTTTAAGTGTAAAATTCCGCGAGCACCAACGAAACCGCCACCACATCAATATCGTAGGTGGTAATATTGGAATTAATGATAATCGTATTCAATGGGATGACGCTGAATCGGCATTCAATAGTCGAATTAAAACTGGCATCATTACAAATCTGCAGCACAAAGATTTATCTGCATTTTTATCGGACACCAAACAAATGATAAGCGATAAAGTGAAGGCCATATTGCAAAATGATGGAAATGTAAAATTGAATGTTGTATTAGCATGTCGTTATAAAAGAATTAAAAATGGTGAATCAATTGAAGAAATTAAATATTTTAATACGAAAAATACACCAATTTTCCCGTCAACCAACATGAATAGGTGGTGCAATGAAAATATTAATGAACGCCTTTTGAAAAAAACAGAAGAGTTTGAAGAGGGTGACTCAGGATGGACAATGTTAGAGATAATTAATTTAATGGTGAATATTAATCAATACATTCCATTGAAAGGTGGATTATCAACATATGTGGATCTACCAAATGACATTAAATTGAAGAAAGCCGTTGTGAATATAAAAAATGGCGATGAATTTTGTTTCTTGTGGGCAGTGACAGCAGCACTTTATCCAGCTTCGCGAAATGTAGACAAAACGTCATCTTACCCACATTTCAGTGCTGTGAACCTAAACTACGAGGGACTATGTTTCCCATTCACATTACGTGATGTGACAAAATTCGAGACAATGAATGACTTATCGATAAATGTTTACGGTATTGAATGCGATTATAATGAACATAAAAGTGAAATTGTTCCATATTATATAAGTAAACATGCCAATACGAATGGAAATGCAGCAATTAACTTGCTCATGGCCCCCAGTGAAATTGATGATAAGACTGAAAAATTTTATCACTTTGCGTGGATTCGAAATCTGTCACGTTTAGTATCGTCACAAATATCGAAACATAACGCACAGTTATTTATTTGTGATCGCTGTTTATGCCACTTTCAATTTGAATATTCTTATGAAAATCATCGACAAGATTGCATCAATATGAATAAAATGGCAAGAGTGATTTTACCAAATGAGGAAAACAACCTATTATCATTCAGCAATTACAAATTCAAAGAGGATGTACCATTTGTCGTTTATGCTGATCTTGAGTGTATCTTGGAGCCAACCACAAACGCACAGCAAAAACATATTCCGCACAGCATAGCTTATTATTTACACTGCTCCTATGACAATTCATTGTGTAAATTTGAATTGATGCGAGATGCTAATTGTATTGAATGGTTTGTCAACGAACTCAATGTTTTAGCACAGCAAATCAACCAAATTTACTCAAAAATAATACCAATGAAGCCATTAACAGACGATGAAAAAAATAAATTCAACAACGCCACAGTTTGCCACATTTGTGAAAAACCATTCAGTCTAAGTGATAACAAACATCGTGATCATTGTCATTTAACGGGCAATTATCGTGGTGCTGCACATGAAAGCTGTAACTTGAGCTATCAATTACCATTTTATATACCTATCGTGTTTCATAATTTATCTGGATACGATTCACATTTTATACTCAAATCTTTAGCAACACATTTTGAAGGATCAATATCACTTTTACCTATAAACAAAGAAAAATATATTTCGTTCAGTAAACAAGTCACGAATACAAAAATAACTCTTCGTTTTATCGATTCTTTACGATTTATGGCTAGCAGTATTGATAAATTATCATCATATTTGAGAGATGATGATAAGTTAATTACACGAAATGTTTATAAGGATAATGAGCAATTCAGATTAGTCACAAGAAAGGGTGTTTTTCCCTACGAGTACATTGACAATTGGGCAAAACTTGATGAACAACAATTACCGGAGAAAGATAAATTCTATTCTAAATTAAATAATGATGATATTACGAATGAAAATTATGAACATGCACAAGAAGTTTGGGAAAAATTTAACATCAATACATTGGGTGAATACTCAGATCTATATCTGAAGACTGATGTATTACTTTTGGCAGATATATTTGAGAATTTCAGACGTAACTGCTTCTCATCATATAATTTAGATCCTTTGCATTATTACACCGCTCCAGGATTGGCTTTTGATGCAATGCTCAAGTATACTAATGTGCAGTTGGAACTTTTTACTGATCCAGAAATGTTATTGTTTATCGAGAAAGGTATAAGGGGTGGAGTGGCTCAATGTTCAAATCGCTATGCTAAAGCGAATAATAAATATATGGGTGACAATTATGATCAAACAATAGATTTATCTTATCTCATGTATTTTGATGTAAATAATCTATACGGAGCAGCTATGTGTGAATATTTACCATTTGGTGGATTTGCGTGGGAAAAAAACATGGCTATTGGTGATATTTTCAGTATACCAGATGACTCATCAACTGGATACATTTTTGAAGTTGATCTAGATTATCCAGAAGAACTTCATGATTTACATCGAGATTTACCTCTGTGTCCTCAACACTTTACATCACCAACAGGAAAGAATTCAAAATTAGTAACAACGCTCCTCCCAAAAGAAAAATATATTATTCACTATAGAAATTTGAAGCAATGTTTAAGCTTGGGAATGAAAATTGGTAATATCCATAGAGTTCTGAAATTTCAGCAATCTCCATGGCTGAAAAAATATATAGACTTAAATACAGATTTGCGGAAAAAGTCAAAAAATGAGTTTGAAAAAAATTTTTACAAATTAATGAATAACGCTGTATTTGGTAAGACCATGGAGAATGTTAGAAAACATAAAGATGTTAAATTGGTGACACAATGGGGAGGAAGATGGGGTGCAAGATCACTCATTGTCAAACCAAACTTTCATAGTTGCACTATCTTTGACGATGATATGGTAATAATTGAAATGGATCGTGTCAAAATTACATTCAATAAACCAATATACATAGGATACTGTATTCTTGATGTATCCAAAATATTCATATATGACTTTCATTACAACTATATAAAGAAAACATTCCCACACAATCAATCGAAATTGATGTACACCGATACAGACAGTCTCTTGTATCAATTAACTGTACCAGACGTATATGCGATAATAAAACGTGATATCCACAAATTTGATACAAGCGATTATCCACCTGGCAATGAATATGATATACCATTAATGAATAAAAAAGTGATTGGTTTAATGAAAGATGAAAATAACGGTAAAATTATGACTGAGTTTGTTGGGCTACGTGCAAAATTATACGCATTCAAAATATTAGGTGATGATAGTGATAAAAAGAAAGCTAAAGGCATCAAAGGGTCATCATTGCGCCAAATAACTTTCAATGATTATAAACAATGCCTTTTCAATCACGACAATTTTATTGTCGATCAATATTTGATTAGGAGTAAGAAACATGAAGTTTGTACAATACAACAACGAAAATTGGCACTCAGTTGGATGGATGACAAACGAATTGTATCACATCAAACGACCGATACTTTACCATGGGGCTATCGAGAGCCCCACGATAATGTTGATGACGTGGAAATGTTATAGAATACTGCTGTAATATTTATTGGTATAGAGGAGAGAATAAAAAAAACTTTTTCCGTTTACATGTCTACTTTATTTATCCAACTATTATGTGAATTATCAAATCCCAACCATTTAACATAATATTTATTTCCACGTTTACGTATAACTTTCTCCACAAGATATGTATCTGGATATTTTACTTTGCTGAGCTCTTCTTCATAGAAACATCCTTCGATTCGTTGATCCTGGTAATCAGTGAGTTTATATGTTGGAGGAGTCGTATTCAGCACATCGGTGATGGTAAATATTTCAGTTGTCCAGTTTGGTGTGTACCCCTTCTCGAATAAATGTTTATATTTGCTTATTCGAACTTTATCACCGATTTTAAATTTATGTCTCTGCTTTTCCACAATATGATGATGCTTGTATACAGTTCGAAGTAGATATTTTTCATTCATCGTTGTAACTTCTCGCGGTTTCATTTTGATCGTTCGATGTTTGGTATCATTGTATTCAGCAACTAAATCAGATACTATGTCAATCCACTTGTATGTTCCACGAAGACTGAATTGTTTCCACATTTTATTTTTTAGGGTACGATTGAAACGTTCACATATTGACGCTTTTAAATTTGTAAATGTTGAATACAATTCAATATTGTATTGTTTCATGAGTAATTTGAAATCTTTGTTGTAAAATTCTTTGCCTCGATCAACATGTAATTTTTTCGGTGTTCGTCCAGTATTCAAGATGGATTTCATTGCGTTTGTAACATCTTTCCCATTTTTAGTCTTCAAAGGTATGGCCCAAGCAAATTTTGAGAATATATCAATCACTGTTAGCAAGTACTTGTGACCATTATTTTTTGTTGCATAGGCTGTCATATCAACGAGATCTGCTTGCCAAGTCTCATCCAATCCTCTCATATCAACATGACGTCGGACGTAATGTACACGAGCAGGTTTATGTAGCTCTTCCACCAATGCCACCTTTCTGTTCACTATTGTGTCCAAGTTTTTGTCAACCATTGTGCTCCTACTTGTTCAGCTGTTGGATGTGAAATGATGCTTGAAGATGAATGTTTTTCTCATAATATCGCTATTAATTTTTGAATATTTCATCTTATTTCCGAAAGTCTTTTCCATGATATCGTTGAAAATCCTCTCTTTGAACATCAATATCATGACGTATAGATGCAATATTTTTTTTATGAATATCAAAATTATTGCGCATAGTTGATACATTCTTTTTTTGAATATCAACATCATTACGTATTGATGCTATACTCTGTTTAATTTGTTCAAGTTCATGATTGATAGTAGCCATCATAGTTGCATATGGCACTGCATCATTGGCATCTTCAGGACTAGCCACATTACATAATCTTTTATTCTCCATGTCATACTGGTTATCAGTGGTGACTTTGAATCCATAGCCAGGCGGGCCTCGATTAATGTCTTTGTTAACACCTTTTGTAAATTTTCGTCCAAATATATCTACACTCATTTTTTCCCCTCCACCCCCCGATTGTTACAGTTCAATAGTTGATTGATGAATGACGGGGAAAAGTATATAGCGGTAACTAATAAATAATTTCAGCCTCGCGTAATTCCTCAATGATAGAGATGATTTCATTCGTATGACTGGAATTGCCTGCTGCTTGAGATGCTAAGAGTAAACGAAGACGGTCGATGAGTTCATTTGGATCATCCCAATATACATAATCTATCGCATCATTACTCTTTTTACTAATTTTATAGTAGGGTAATGATTTCCCAAATCTCGTTCTCATTTTCTTTTGTGATGATGGAATGGATTTTGCGATGTAATTTTGATATTTCAAACCTCTATCTGATATAAAACTCGCATCAGGATCATAACGTTTGTATAGTGTGTTGGTTGAATTAATAATTTTGATATAATTTTGTTTATCAATATCACTTATAAATGATTCATTTGGTGTTTTGGTAAATAATAACTCAATCAATCCATGTGTTTCAGGATATTGTTCATTAGCAACATAAATCATATTATCTTTGAATTCAATAGGTGAATCACCAATCATCAAACGATTATCTTTCAATTTACGAACACCAAATCTCGTATCCAATCCTTTCTTATTGCTGAACAACTTCTTCAAATAAAATGTCGAATTATTTTCTTGTTGTTTTAATGGTGAACTCTCAACTTGATTATTTGTTTCATATTGTTGTGGTTTCAATGGCGAACTCTCAAATGAAATATCATCACTCTCAAATTTATCGATTGTTCCATTAAATTCACTGTTATTGTATGGGTCATGAATTCCATCATCATTCTCACTTAGAGCTGTTGCATATGTTTGATCTATCTCATCTTTCGGAATTATATCTGCAGGCTCATCTTTAATTTCACGTTTCATCTGATTAGATGTAGTTACCAATTTTTCTAAAGGTGTCACTACTGGTTTGAAAACTTCTTTCATTGCTTGTTCTGTTTTGTCTCTACCCAACTTAATCATTTTGTGCTTTTGTCGAATAATATCACTTGTTTTCACTATTTGCTTCAATATATCTTCTCTTTCTTTAAGATTTCTGTTCGCCATGTTGATGTATTCAAGTTCAAATCAGAACTGTGGGTAGTATTGCCTGTACAATTCAATTTATACTTATGTAACAATCAAATCCCTTTCTATATCTTCCTGAATTGATATCACTGTCTTTGTCAATTACTATGAAGCCATATTTATCTTTCCAACATGTTGAACATAAATCTCGGAATTGCGTATATGTCATGTCTGTGTTGATATGATCATCATAGATATGCTTAAGATTCATTTCATCTTGTTGGAATAGTATCATCAAATTGGCATTGTCTCGTACTAGATGTTTAGGAATACGTGTATACGTTTGACAAAGATAGAACGAGTCAACATCTCTATGTCGCCCCATACAAAAGAAAGCTCTAATATTATTTTGCTTCTCGCATGCGACATCGTCAAAAATCATTATGGAATTTGGTTGGGTATCTTCAGGTTTTACAACTTCTTCATGCTCATTGAATGGAAAATAACCAATATCCTTCACTTGTTTCAATATATTCTCCAGATACTTGTATTTCGGTTGATTGAGTGATTTTGAATAGATATAGACATTTTCAAATCTCAAACCGTTCGGATGTGTAATGAGTGATAAAAGTGCATTAGTCTTGCCACAATTCGATGGACCACAAAAAATTGCACGTATACTATGCGGCAACAATTCCCCATGACGTTTTATTATATTTTGTTTTGGTATTTGATTATCAAAGTTCATAATAGGTAATGTTGTGGTCTGTTTGTCAAATTTCAACTTTGCCGGTTGTTTCTTACGCATCGCCATCATCATAACTAACTGGTGAACATAAAAGATGTCTACTTATATAGGTTGGAGATACAATGATTTTACTTCATTTGTCCAGTGACTGTCATTGTGGATACATGTCTTCACTGCGGAGGCGCAATATTCGCGGTAAAGGTCTCGTGAACAGTATTATCAATAAGCTTCCTTTTGAAGTTCATATTCCGGGCTATCAATATTGTGGTCCTGGCACCAAATTATCAAAGAGATTGGCACGCGGTGATCCAGGAATCAATCCCCTCGATGCTGCATGCAAGGATCACGATATTGCATACTCAAAGTATCGTGATAATATTTCTGAAAGAAATAAGGCTGATGAAGTGCTAGCTGAAAGAGCTACGGAACGTGTTCTCAATAAAAACGCGAGTATTGGTGAGAGGGTTGCGGCTTTGGGTGTAACTAATATCATGAAGTTGAAATCAAAACTTGGTGCGGGTATGGAGAGAAGAAAGATGAGGAAAGCAAAGCAGAGAAAGAGGAGTAAGAAGATACCAATGACGACATTCAAGCAAATTGTGAAAGAAGCGAAAAATTCCATGCTAAATTCCAATGGAGATGTTCTCAAGTCTGCGTTGAATGGTGCACGTGCTGCTGTAAAAAAAGCCGGTGGAAAGAGTAAAGTGGGCTCTCCGCCAAGGATTTTACCTGTACCATTGAAAACCGGAGGTGTTTTACCATTTCTCATACCAATTTTTGCTGGTTTAAGTGCTGCTGGTGCTCTAGCTGGCGGTGCTGCTGGTATAGCTAAAGCTGTGAATGATGCAAGTGCAGCAAAACAACAACTTGAGGAGAATAAACGTCACAATATGAAAATGGAGGAGTTGGCGCTGGGAAAGGGATTGTATTTGACACCATATAAGAGGGGAATGGGTCTTTATTTGAAACCAAAAAACTTGTAAACCTACCACATCGAGCGTTAACTGATGCTGATCTTATCAAATATGCGAAACTTATGCGTATCCCACATTTTCGCGGTGTATTCATGCGAAATAATTTACCGACAACTGGTCCACGAAAATATGAATCTGCCATTATCAATCTTGATGATAAGGATGGTCCCGGCACACATTGGGTAGCATATGAAAAGAAAAACAATGACGTAACATATTTTGATAGTTTTGGCAATTTACGACCTCCACAAGATTTAATGGAGTATCTCGATGTTGGTAGGGTAAAATATAATTATGAAAAATATCAAGACTACGACACCTTGATATGTGGACATCTATGTTTGAAATTTTTGACTAAACAACTATAAAATAAATGCTCATGGACAACTGGCTATCAGTCATGGATGATTCATTGACATTGACAGTATCTGGACGATCCTCCATACTCGAGGCCCAATATTTTCCACCAATTGAACTGTCGCCGGAAAAAAATTATGTATTGGGGCTCATTGAATTGTTGACATTCAATTCAATTCCCAATATTGATGTGACAAACAATCAATTTCGCTTGATTGATGAAAAAAATTTAGCTGATACTAAGACCGATCTTCCGATGGGATATCGCACAATCTTCATACCTACAGGCAGCTATGAAATTGAAGATATTGAAAGTTATCTGCAAAAAGCCTTACCAGATATATCTATAACCCTCAAACCTAATAACAATGAATTATGTTGTGAAATCAAGTGTGATCGATTTATAGATTTTACAGCGAAGAACTCAATTGGACAATTACTTGGATTCAAACCACATATCTACCCACCCAACATAACCTACAAATCAGATTTACCTGTGACAATTTTGAAAGTTAATGCACTTCGTGTTGAGTGTAACATTACAACGGGTGCTTATATCAATGAACATCGAGTGCACACGATTCATGAATTTTTCCCTAGTGTCCCACCAGGATATAAGATTGTTGAAGTTCCAACACACGTCATTTACATGCCAGTCGCCGTGCAAGCAATACAACATTTACAGTTGAGAATAGTTGATCAAGACAATCATCTAGTGAATTTTCGCGGTGAAGTTATCACCATAAGATTACATTTGAAATCGATGAAGTAATGGGGATAGTATACGATACAGGAGAAACAATTACACAAGTACCATCGATAATTCATGGTGGAAGCTATAAAAGTGGAGGAACATGCCGAAAACTCATCAGTCATCGAAGACAAGGTGCACGTCTCACACATCAGAACATTCAACTTTTGAAGAATCTCGGCCTAACGCTGCGTGGAAAACAATAAAATTTTGCTGCTGTTTGTTCTGTTTGCTACCATGGAAAAAATTTTAACTATACAAAAACCAATCATTTTTGATGAATCCATTGCACATTATGAGATTCATGCACATCAGCCATATGCATCGTCGACCTTCAATAACAACGATGAAATTCGCATCGCAGTACAACATCAGGACTTGTGCTTATTGCCGAGCAAGAGCTCATTACATATCTGCGGAAGATTAACTAAAGATGATTCATCTGCCGTCGCGACTACAGCACTCGTCAATCTAGCTGTTTGTCATCTATTCGAGGAAATACGCTATGAATTGAATGCCGTTGAAATTGATCGATGCAAAAAAGTTGGTATAACAGCACTCATGAAAGGATATGTTTCATTGCGTTCAGAGCAAAGTTATACTTTGGAAAATGCTGGATGGTTGTCTACGGATGACACTAAATTGATCAATGCTAATGGCTACTTTGATATCAGCATTCCATTGAATTTACTGTTGGGATTTGCTGAAGATTATGGAAAAGTGATTGTAAATGCTAAGCATGAATTGGTTCTCACACGAACAAGTACAGATGTGAATGCTTACATTCAAACTGCAGTGGAAGATGTTAAACTTACACTCCAGAAAATTGAGTGGTTAATACCATACATCAAAGTCTCAGATACACAAAAAGTTCAACTTTTGAATTATATTGCAAGAGATCCAACCATTCCTATGAGCTTTCGTACTTGGGAATTGTACGAGTATCCACTGCTTCCATTATCAATGAAAAATGTTTGGGCTGTCAAGACTACGACACAACTGGAGAAACCTCGTTACATTATTCTAGGATTTCAAACAGGAGAAAGAAATTCAGCGCGAAGAAATAACAGTCGTTTTAATCATTGCAACATACGTGACATCAAAGTGTTTCTCAATTCACAATCATATCCATATGGAAATCTCAACATTGATTTTGATCGCAATCAATACGCTATGTTGTATGACATGTACACGAATTTTCAACCGTCGTACTATGGAAAATATACCGATCCGATGTTAACTAAAAGTGAATTTGCAACCATAGCGCCTCTCATTGTTATCGACTGCTCGAAGCAGAATGAAAATATTAAATCTGGACCAGTAGATGTGAGAATCGAGTTTGAATCTTCCATTCAATTCCCCGCCAATACTTCCGCTTACTGTTTAATCTTGCATGATCGCATAGTTGAATATAAACCTATTAGTGGCACTGTACGAAAAATAACATGAAAAAACAAATTCATGCAATGTTTGTGTGGAATGCATACAGAAATGCTCGTCGTGGCCCATGGTTCGCCATCGTGAACGATTTCAACTGAGAATTGAGTGATTTAGTTAAATTATTCAGTTGATGTAATAAATATGAACAAATAAGGGATTGTAATGAAATAAAAAAAGTATATATATATTTGTAACATTTGATCTTATCATTTCTAAAAACCAATCATGAAGCATTGATATCCTCATACAACATTTGATGACGTCATCTCTAAACGTGTTCAAACCAATCATAAAGCAGCGATATCCATCTCTGAGCATGTTCAAACCAATCGTAATTCAAGGTTAAAGCGAAAAACGTTTAGTCGCTTTTTCTTGGAAAAAGTAACACGATATCCTTATTGATATGAGTCATTAAATATAAACAACATCAAAGGACTTGTTGCCGCTTTTTTTCCTGGAAAAACCTTTAGTAACACGATACCCTTATTGATATGAGTCATTAAATATAAACAACATCAAAGGACTTGTCACCGCTTTTTTTCCTGGAAATCGTTTTCTAATATTAAGATATGAGTTATTTAAAAACAAACATCAGTGGACTTCCTGGAATCATTTCCTGTTTATAATATGAGTCATCTTCATGCATGTAACTATTGATGACGTCATCTCTAACGTGTTCAATCATAAAGCAGTGATATCAATCTCTAAACGTGTCCAAACTTGTTTTAACCAATCATAAAGCAGCTAAAACGCGTACAAACCAATCAAGTTTAAACATCAGCAAAATAACGTTTAACCGCTTTTTTTCTTGGAAATAATCGCAATCCTTAGTAAAACGACACCCTTATTGATATGAGTCATTAAATATAAACATTATCAAAGGACTTGTCACCGCTTTTTTTCCTGGAATCATTTCCTGTTTATAATATGAGTCATCTTCTTGCATGTAACTAGGAGTGGTAGGGATAATGAGCATTATATATAAAGGAGAGAAAATATTATACGACTGCATTAAGTTTTTTGATTCTCAAACAGTGAAATCACTTCGTTGCATATTCAGAGGAGAAATATCAAGATAATTTGTGAGCAAAAATGGATTTTTCCAAATTAAATGAAGTTAGTCGTTTGGAAAATTTTTTACCAACAAAATCATGGAATGAACTGACGGATGAATCATTACATCCAGTAACATCTGTGAAACGTGTCAAAACTAAATTTGGACAAAGCATCATTATGACTATAAATGATGAATTCAATGTGTTCCTACCGAAGAGGATAACTGAATTTTTATTGAAGGATGATAATTTGTATAACCAAATATCAGAAGCATCGACTAATTCAAAACTTACTCTCCATTATATCGGTGGTAAATACCATCAATGTGAATTCCAGTATGAGGAATAAGAAACAAATTGTAAAAATGTTCTTTTCAAAATAAAAAAACAAATTTCCAATAAAACTGTGTGTTTTTTCATTTAATTAGATAAATAAGAAGAAAATTCCCATCCCAATGTTTTTTTTGTTCTTGGATTCATTTACTTTAATTATATATAATATACAATAAGAAGAAAATTTCCATCCCAATTTTTTTTATTCTTGGATTCATCCCTTCACTCCGTTGTATTTTATATCGATCTGATTTTGTCATTGCTTTAAAAATTTTATCCCATGCATAGCTTAAAAAATTCTCAGGCGCGCTATATACTAGTCCTATAGATATATACAGGTAAAAAACATATGAATTTTTATCAAACAAGTAAAGTCAAATCATTTGTTTCCTTAGTCCCATACCACGCTATAGATATATTAGTATATAGGGTAAATAAATAATACATGTGAATAATATTGAATTTTTTTATTTTTCAAAGCATAAATGATCAGTTATTTTCTTCTTCTTTACACATAGAACAATCTTTCATTAATGGAATAATTCCTTCAAATTCATCGTAATCAATGGCGATGGGATTATAATGTTCACGGCATCTTCGATGAGCAATGATATCTTCATCCTTTTGTAAATTTTCTGGTAATTTATTCCAAATTTTATCAATTTTCGTTGATGCAAATTTTAGAATGAACTCTTTCGTGAAATAAGCGATGTCTTGTGGTCTCATATCTTCAATTCTCTCCTCCAATTGATAATATAGCTCCAATGATCTGCCAATCGATGGATTCTGCAGTTGTGACTTTTTTTCCATCCAACATTTAAATTGTTTAACATTTTCAAGAGCACAATGATATATGAGATTGGATTTTCTATATTCATGATAATGACAGCTAATTATTTCAACATTCTTCATTGATGGGCAACCCAAATTTTCCAAGTTTATGATTGTTTTTGACCCTCTAATAATGTCAGAGATCCATTGTTTCTTCTCCGATCCTTTAACATAGATGAAAGCCACATCTTTCAGAATGATATCGAGAACATCGTTGAGTTTGTTGTATGGAATATCTCCAGCATCCCACAAAATCCCATGATAATTACGCATTACCCATAAATTCATTGTTTTGTAGTGTTTTGGTAATTCATCCCAATTGAATGGTGATTTAAATAGCATTCTTGTTACTCCATGTATATTTTCAGCTTTATCATCAATCAAAATCATTGCCAGCTCTTTCACGATGAATCGATTAATTGGGCATTTGAATCCCTGCACATCCAATATAATTTCCATTTTTCACTGTCACCCACTATATACTTCAACAAAGAAAATGACTGAATATCTATGAAGACTTTGATATTTATAATATTATCCCCTCTTCTATCGATGACATCATCAACATGTTTTTGTACATCCTCCTCACGTAGTTGACCAATGGGGGGTTTTCATTCAACTGTTGTATTTACTGATAATGTGATGCTTCAAGTGCATTATCGGCATATTCCTATGCTGCACGCCAACATCTTTCCTCCTTTTTGCACGTAGACTTTACCGCGAAGCCCAAGCAAGTTGTTCTCGTTCACTCAGGGGTAATCGTAAAGATGCATCAGCAATGTTGAGTGAACGAGAACAACTTGCTTGGTCTTCGCGGCGAAGTTTACGTGCAGCACAGGAAGATGCAAGTCGTACACATAAAAATATGAAAGCCAACTGAATAGTTTATATGAAAAATCATGAGTTCTTATAGGATGTCCCCCACTCCTCGTCGAGAGCAAAATGTAAAGAGTGGGGAATTGAAGGTCAAATTGAAAAATCATGAGTTCTTATAGGATGACCCCCACTCCTCACCGTGAGCAAAATGCAAAGAGTGGGGAGTTGAAGGTCAAATATCATCAAAGAACTTGTAGCCGCTATTTTTTCGTGGAAAACCCGAAGCGTGGTAATCTGAAACCACCCCCTATTGATAACACACATGAATCATAACTATCAGTAAATTATGCGCATACAATAGTTTTCTGAAAGTTAAATCGGACAAACAACATCAAAGTACTTTTAGCCGCTATTTTCATGGAAAAACCGAAGCGTGGTAATCTGAAACCTCACTCTATTGATAACACACATGAGTCATAACCATCAGTAAAAATTATGCGCATACAATAGTTTAATCTGAAGGTCAAACAACATCAAAGAACTTGTTGCCGCTCTTTTTTTCGTTGAAAAACACATGAGTCATCAAAGTGCGCAGTTGAGTGGTTGGTAAGGTAGACAACAACCCCCGGGGTTTACCATCCGCAGGTAAGGTATGCACCATCATGGGGATGGTAGAGAACCAGTGATGGTAAAGCAGAACTCCCTCCCCCTCTGTCCCTCTCCTCCTCTCACCACCCTTTTACAGTACAGATTCCCCCCGATGGTAAAGCAGATTGGGCCCCTCCCCTCCCCTATTATGTAATAGCTTGGAACAGAACCCCTAGTGGCGCCTCTAGCGGATTAGTTTTGATCCAGAACCCGCCTTACTTTACTACTAGCTTTTTACTCGACATTCAGAAAAATTGCGCCAGTTCGTGTGCTAATGAAAGTGGGAAATAAAGAAAATTTACTTCCTGGTTTACCTGATAATGTTATGATTTCATCGTGGATACCGCAAGTTGCTCTTTTAGATAAATCCGAAATATACACCATTTTGATTATTTTCAACAATTATATTAA
This sequence comes from Microctonus brassicae, assembly GCA_918226075.1. Lineage (NCBI taxonomy): Eukaryota > Metazoa > Arthropoda > Insecta > Hymenoptera > Braconidae > Microctonus > Microctonus brassicae. Next base: position 3,254,835 of record OW445486.1, on the reverse strand, counting down.
ATCTAGTGTGTGAATGCATTCGAATTTCATTTAGCACATAAAAATACCAAAGTTTTTATAACGCATGGCGGATTAATGAGTTCACAAGAGTCATTAACATTCGGCGTTCCGATAATAGGATTACCTTTATTTGGCGATCAATTTAGTAATGTCGAATTCTTTATGAAGAAAAATATGGCATTGATTTCAAACGTGAAAAGTCTCACAGAAGAATCTATTCATGGAGCTCTCAAAAAAATTCTGAATAATCCAAAATACAAGTAAGCAACAGAAGATTTGTTTGACATTTTATGAATAATAAATAATTATAAAAGTAATTTTTTTTTTTTTTGCTTTTTTCAATAGAAAAGCAGCGAAATATCATTCAAAACGTTTTCTCGATCGTCCGTTGAGTGCAATGGATACAGCAATTTATTGGATCGAATATGCTATAAGAAATGGTCCGGGTGCATTGAGATCACCTGCAATTGATATGACTTGGTGGCAAGTGGCACTGCTCGACGTTTATACTTTTCTAATGCTAACTTTCATTACAATCAGCTATCTTATCTTGGTGATTCTTAATTTTTGCTTCAAAATATTAAAATTGAAATATTCCTACCAACGACCAAAATACGATTAATTCATGATGTCTCATTGTTGTTCTATATTGTTTCCTATGAGCACTAGTTTATATCATCGAGTTAAAGAACCCATAGTTAGTAGAATGCTATCATATCCGACGGAATATGAATAAAAAAAAAATAATATTCGATTTCTTTTTAATGTATGAAATGATTTGTTACCTGTCGAAGAATGCGTGAATATGTCGTGATATTTTGATAAAATTTATGCATTTAGCTTTACATAAAACTCAACAATACATAAAACATCAGATGCATATCAAATATATTTGTATAGTCGCGAGAAAGTACTGAAATCAAGCCATCACATCGATGTTATGACAGTTTACGTATTATGAAAAAGTCAGTATTTGAATATAATATAGTAATATATACGGAAAAATTAAACAAGAAATTTTCAATAAGTGAAAGCGCGATTTGCATAAAAATTATTGGTACTAGTTAAAAAATTAAAGAATGTGTAAATGCTATTGAAATTATTCAATTGAATATTGAATTCCTCTTGAAAAAATTCATTCATATTAAATTTCTTTGATGAAAAACCGTCAAAAATTTTGTTCATTTAATAACAATACATTAAGGAACAACATAAACAAGTAGGAAGAATCGATTGATGATTGGAAGGATAAATCTGAATAATAAAGTAATGAGAGATATTTATATTCTTTTGTTCGCGAATCGAAATTTATGTCCTACTTCAAAACCTCACAATTGGCATTTCATGAAATTCTTCAGGAGCAAAGAAGGTTGTTTGGATATATTTTAATTGGGAATGCAACTCCTCCTCAACACCTCGAAGTGATCACATATTGCCAAATATTCCATTCTAAGGCGCAAAGGAGGACCTGAAAATAAACCTACATAGTTGTAACATATTCATGTTGTGACCTTCATGTTACAATTCAACAGCTCAGAATTATCATTATAAGAAACTCAATTAAATCGAATAGGCATTACAAATGAACTTGTTACTTTTCTGAATAATAATATAACGACGACTTATTTAAAATGAATTAAATAGATTGTAACATCATTCGCAACGTATATATTTCCAAAAATGATTGTATTGAAAGTGATCAAAGCTGTAAATTAATGAATGAGCAGTGTAAATTTGTGAGAATAAAGTATTTCATTATTTTATAAAGTTATAAAAATTAACATTTAAACCAGGGGAGGAAAGTAAAAATTGTAGGTACCGCTCGCGTGGCGCAGCGCCCGTCTCGGCCGCATTCAAGCGTGTGCATGATAATATTTGAGAATTCATAACTTTTTTCCAAATTGAGATCACCAAAATGTCTCTTCACAGTCATCTAGGCTGAAGTTTAAGGAGTGCAAATTATGTGAAAAGGAAATGTTTGTAGTACAAGGAGAAGTTGGTTAAATTGTTATTTGTTTATTGTAAAATCAATTATTTATTAACTAATCACAAGTTTTCAGTTTAAATTATCCCTCACTCGATTCTGTTATCATGAATATGTCATAAAAATTTCATCAACTTTTATCAAATATTAACCAAGATATCGCAATTTAAAAAAAACAGTTGCTTAGAAATTCATTTGTTTATAACTGTTTTGATAAGTTCTAAGTGATGAATAATTGTAGGTAGTATTAATAGAAAACTAATGAAAAAGCGGACTGTAATTTGTTGGTCAATTTTTTGCTGGGTCTGAGCACAAGATTTTTGGTATTGAATGCAATGTGCACGTGGCTGACTCAATGATTATAAAAAATATAAATTGAATTTATTTGACACACTCAATAATGATTTTGTACACACAAATACACACAAATAATACTGTTGTTTCTGATTTGTTCACTATTAATGATTGTTTCTTTGTGTTCAAGATCTTACGAATACGATTTCCTTCATTTTACAATAATTAAAATTAATCCGAATATTATTTTAACGTTAGCAATTGTTGCTATAAATAATATTCAACATTTTCTGTTCAATAGAACTAATAACAATTATCTAAAATGCGTCAAGAAAATTTCTATTCAAACCATATTTACTGGGATAAGCTGCAGAGAAAATACTTAATACATTTCATCATATATTATTCAGGATTATTTATGACGTAATTTAAATGATTTTAATCCCATAATTACTCCTATATTTCTTATGCGCTGCATTTACAGGGCATTTATGCAATGTACCGCCCTTTTTTTGTACGTTTTCCAATGAGATTCAATGGCTTATCGGCAAACATAAAATAATATATTTTCTCCCCACCAATTTTATAACCAATTTTGTTAGTTCTAAGTACACAACACACCAGTTCTTACATTACATCGAAAGGAACAACACACATATTTTCATCATCATATGTATACTGCACTCAACATTAAAATTAAAATATAAATTTGTCTTGAATTGAAATAAAATTGTTGCATTGTGACAAATAATTTGATCAATTTAAGTTAATGTCTAATCATCACGTGCATGAACATTAATCCAGCATCAACTCAAAAACAAAAAATTAAAGCGAATACACTTTGTCTTTTAATATTGATGTGATTAGCACAGATTGATTTGCACAATGAAAAACTTATTGAATGAAAAGATGATGAAATACTTGTATCATCGGTGAACACACAATATTTTCCACGTAGTCGTGAATCACGCAGACCAGCGAAGTGATAATTTCGATGATTAATTATCGATTTTGATAACTATACTTATTGATTATATGCTCAGTTGATCCGACGTGGTGATGTAGCTGGTTGATAAGATCTCGATTATGATGAGTTAAGTCACTTTGATTTGTTCAATTAAACGTTTTGTAAAAATTTTCTCTATGATCACTGAACGTATATTCACTGGTTGAGCGTCGCTGGAGAAGAAGTAAGAAGTAGATCTCTTGTGAGATGGATGTAGACGAAGGATGCGTCAATGACCTAGAGCGTTAATGCAAATTGGTCGCCGCGCACCTCGTGCGATGCGCAACAGGCCTGCGTGGATGGTTTAATATTGTGCGTAGAGTGTATTAAGGTATTTCTAACGGTTTGTGTGTAAAAGTAGTTCTGCACGAAATTTTGCAAGTAGATAGTTTCGATCGTTTCAAAGCTCTAAAAAAAATTTCAAAAGGATTGTCTGTCTCTGAAAGTTGCAATAAATGTTCAAAGGTGTCGACATTAAACATGCAATATATGGGAAATCGATCTATTTCGGTGATGGTTTTTAACATTTTTACTTGTCATACCTGATACAAAAAGTAACTTTGCAAAAAAAACTGCACACGAATGAATGAACATATTCTGAATGTTTTGATCATAAATATGATGCGATTGTCTGTTTTGTTTACGAGAAATTAGTACCAAAAGAGCACTTTTTTTAGAAAATTTTATCTAATCAGCGAGCGAACCGTAGATGTGGCAACGCTGCTTTTACAGGTTATGTATACGTCGTGATCTAGTGACGTGCGGTAATATTCAAATGTGGTTAAT